>CM035805.1:33498899-33513899 GCA_020466265.1 Siphamia tubifer
TAACTATTAACGATATAACTGGTTTTAACTCGTTATAATTGGTTTTAACCAGTTATAACTGGCAGGTTATAAATAGTATTTGACAGGTTATAACTCCTGTTAACCTGTTAAAACCTGCCAGAACCAGTTAGAACTGGTTATAACCGGTTTAAACCGTTGGTTATAACCAGTTATAACCAGTTCTAACTGGTTTTGACAAGTTAAAACCAGTTATAACCGGTTTAAACTGGTTATAACCAGGTTATAACCAGTTCTAACTGGGTTTGATATGTTAAAACCAGTTATAACCCATTTATAACCAGTTTAAAGTGGTTATAACCAGTTCTAACTGGTTTTGAGAGGTTAAAACCAGTTATAACCAGTTCTAACTGGTTTTGACAGGTTAAAACCAGTTATAACCTGTTTATAAACTGTTAAAACTGGTTATAACTGGTTTTGGCAGGTTGTAACAGGTTAAAATCAGTAATAACCGGTTTAAACTGGTTCTAACCAGTTAGAACTGGTTTTGACAGGTTAAAAACAGGTATAACTGGTTTATAACAAGTTTAGACTGGTTAAAACAGGTCATAACTGGTTTTGACAGGTTGTAACAGGTTAAAACAAGTTAGAACCGGTTATAACCGGTTTATAACCGGTTTAAATGTGTTATGACCACTTCTAACTGGTTTTGACAGGTTAAAACCAGTTATAACCGGTTTATAACCAGTTTAACCTGGTTATAACCAGTTCTAACTGGGTTTGATATGTTAAAACCAGTTATAACCGACTTATAACCAGTTTAAAGTGGTTATAACCAGTTCTAACTGGTTTTGACAGGTTAAACCGGTTATAACCAGTTCTAACTTGTTTTGACAGGTTAAAAGCAGTTATAACCCATTTATAACCAGTTTAGAGTGGTTATAACTGGGTTTGGCAGGTTTTAGTAGGTTAAAATAAGTTATAACCGGTTTATAACAAGTTTAAACTGGTTATAACCAGTTATAACTTGTTATGACAGGTTAAAACCAGTTATAACTGGTTTATAACTGGTTTAAAGTGGTTATAACCAGTTCTAACCTGTATATAACAGGATTAATCTGGTTACAACCAGTTGTAACTGGTTTATAATGGGTTTAAACTGGTTTAAAATTGTTATAACTGGTTATGACAGGTTAAAACTAGTTATAACTGGTTTATAACCAGTTTAAAGTGGTAATAACCAGGTCTGACTGGTTTTGACAGGATAAAACCAGTTATAACCAATTTATAACCAGTTTAGACTGGTTATAACCAGTTATAACTGGTTATGACAGGTTAAAACCAGTTATAACCGGTTTATAACCGGTTTAACCTGGTTATAACCAGTTCTAACTGGTTTTGACAGGTTAAACCGGTCATAACCGACTTATAACCAGTTTAAAGTGGTTATAACCAGTTCTAACTGGTTTTGACAGGTTAAACCGGTTATAACCAGTTCTAACTTGTTTTGACAGGTTAAAAGCAGTTATAACCTGTTTATAAACTGTTAAAACTGGTTATAACTGGTTTTGGCAGGTTGTAACAGGTTAAAATCAGTAATAACTGGTTTATAACCGGTTTAAACTGGATATAACCAGTTCTATCTGGTTTTGGCAGGTTTTAACAGGTTAAAACCAGTTAAAACCGGTTTATAACCAGTTTATAACTGGTTTAAACTGGTCATAACCAGTTATAACTGCCCTTTGTGTGATATTGACAGGTTAAAACCAGTTATAACCCATTTATAACCAGTTTAGAGTGGTTATAACCAGTTCTAACTGGTTTATAACCGGTTTAAACTGGTTATAACAGGTTAAAACCAGTTATAACCCATTTTAACCAGTTATAACTGATTATGACAGGTTAAAACCAGTTAAAACAAGTTTATAACTGGTTTAAACTGGTTATAACCAGTTATAACTGGTTATGACAGGTTAAAACCAGTTATAACTGGTTTATAACTGGTTTAAAGTGGTTATAACCAGTTCTAACCTGTATATAACAGGATTAATCTGGTTACAACCAGTTGTAACTGGTTTATAACCAGTTTAAACTGGTTATAACAGGTTAAAACCAGTTATAACCCATTTCTAACCAGTTATAACTGAGTTTGACAGGTTAAAACCAGTTCTGACTGGGTTTGACAGGATAAAACCAGCTATAACCTGTTTATAAGCGGTGTAAACTGGTTATAACTAGTTATAACTGGTTACGACCGGTTAAAACCAGTTATAACCCATTTATAACCAGTTCTAACTGGTTTTAACAGGTTAAAACCAGTTATAACCGTTTATAACCGGTTTAAACTGGTTATAACCAGTTATAACTGGTTATGGCAGGTTTTCAACTGGTTAAACTGGTTAAAACCAGTTATAACCCATTTATAACCAGTTCTATCTGGTTTTGGCAGGTTTTGACAGATTTATGACAGGTTAAAACCAGCATTAACTGGTTTGTAACCGGTTTAAAGTGGTTATAACCAGTTCTAACCGGTTTTGACAGATTAAAACTCGTTATGACCTGTATATAACCAGTTTAAACTGGTTACAACCAGTTATTACTGGTTTATAACGGGTTTAAACTGGTTATAAATAGTTATAACTGGTTATGACAGGTTAGAACTATTTATAACCTGTGTATAACTGGCTTAAACTTGTTCCAACCAGTTGTAACTGGTTTATAACGGGTTTAAACTGGTTTTAAATAGTTATAACTGGTTATGACAGGTTAAAATCATTTATAACCGGTTTATAACTGGTTTAAACTGGTTATAGCCAGTTCTAACTGGTTTTGACAGGTTAAAACGAGTTATAATCTCTTTATAACCGGTTTACACTGGTTATAACCAGTTATAACTGGTTATAACAGTTATAACTGGTTATAACAGGTTAAAACCAGCTATAACCTGTTTATAAGCGGTGTAAACTGGTTATAACCAGTTCTAACTGGTTTTGACAGGGTGAAATCAGTAATAACTGGTTTATAACCAGTTTAAACTGGTTATAACTAGTTATAGCTGGTTATGACAGGTTTAAACCAGTTATAACTGCTTTATAACTGGTTTTAAGCGGTTATAACCAGTTCTAACTCATTTATAACAAGTTCTAACCGGTTTTGAAAGGTTAAAACTCATTATAACCTGTATATAACCGGTTTAAACTGGTTACAACCAGTGATAACCGGTTTATATCCGGTTTAAACTGGTTAGAACCAGTACTAACTTTTTTGACAGGTTAACCAGTTATAACTGGTTTATAACTGGTTTAAAGTGGTTATAACAAGTTCTAACTCATTTATAACCAGTTCTAACCGGTTTATAACAGGTTTAAACTGGTTATAACCAGTACTAACTGGTTTTTACAGGTTTAAACCAGTTATAACCCGTTTATAACCAGTTTAGAGTGGTCACAACCAGTATTAACTGGTTTGTAACTGGTTTAAAGTGGTTATAACCAGTTCTAACCTGTTTTGACAGCTTAAAACTAGTTATAACCTGTATATAACCGGTTTAAACTGGTTACAACCAGTTATAACTGGTTTATAACGGGTTTAAACTGGTTTTAAATAGTTATAACTGGTTATGACAGGTTAAAACCAGTATTAACTGGTTTATAACCGGTTTAAAGTGGTTATAACCAGTTCTTACTGGTTTTGACAGGATAAAACCAGCTATAACTGGTTCAAACTTGTTATAACCACTACTAACTAGTTTTGACCGGTTAAAACCAGAATTAACTGGTTTATAACCAGTTTAAAGTGGTTTTAACCAGTTCTGACTGGGTTTGACAGGATAAAACCAGCTATAGCCTGTTTATAAGCAGTGTAAACTGGTTATAACCAGTTATAACCGGTTTATAACTGGTTTAAACTTGTTATAACCAGTTCTAACTCATTTATAACCAGTTCTAACCGGTTTAAACTGGTTACAACCAGTTATTACTGCTTTTGACAGGTTAGAACTAGTTATAACCTGTATATAACCGGCTTAAACTGGTTCCAACCAGTTGTAACTGGTTTATAACGGGTTTAAACTGGTTTTAAATAGTTATAACTGGTTATGACAGGTTATAACTAGTATTAACTGGTTTTGACAGGATAAAACCAGCTATAACCGGTTTAAACTGCTTATAACCACTACTTACTGGTTTTGACAGGTTAAAACCAGTTTAAAGTGGTTATAACCAGTTCTGACTGGTTTTGACAGGTTAAAACCAGTTATAACCCGTTTATAACCAGTTTACAGTGGTCACAACCAGTAATAATTGGTTTATAACTGGTTTAAAGTGGTTATAACCAGTTGTAACCTGTTTTGACAGGTTAAAACTAGTTATAACCTAGTTATAACCACCATGGCTCTTTACTGTGGTTTTTTTTTTTTACCACACTTACTTAGTTCTTTCTCACAGATGCTCATTTCCACAACAGGTTAAAACTAGTTATAACCTGTATATAACCGGTTTAAACTGGTTACAACCAGTTATAACTGGTTTATAACGGGTTTAAACTGGTTTTAAATAGTTATAACTGGTTATGACAGGTTAGAACCAGTATTACCTGGTTTATAACCGGTTTAAAGTGGTTATAACCGCTACTTACTGGTTTTGACAGGTTCAAACCAGTTATAACTGGTTTATAACCAGTTTAAAGTGGTTATAACCAGTTCTGACTGGGTTTGACAGGATAAAACCAGCTATAACCTGTTTATAAGCGGTGTAAACTGGTTATAACCAGTTATAAATTGTTATGACAGGTTAAAACCAGTTATAACCTGTTTATAACAGGTTTAAACTGGTTATAACTAGTTATAACTGGTTATGACCGGTTAAAACCAGTTATAACCCATTTATAACCAGTTCTAACTGGTTTTGACAGGTTAAAACCAGTTATAACCGGTTTATAACCGGTTTAAGCTGGTTATAACCAGTACTAACGGGTTTTTACAGGTTAAAACCAGTTATAACCGTTTATAACCGGTTTATAACTGGTTGAAACTGGTTATAACCAGTTCTAATTCATTTATAACCAGTTTTAACCAGTTTTGACAGGTTAAAACTCGTTATAACCTGTATATAACCAGTTTAAACTGGTTACAACCATTTACAACCGGTTTATAACCGGTTTAAACTGGTTATAACTAGTTATAGCTGGTTATGACAGGTTAAAACCAGTTATAACTGGTTTATAACTGGTTTAAACTGGTTATAACCAGTTCTAACTCATTTATAACCAGTTCTAACCGGTTTTCACAGGTTAAAACTTGTTATAACCTGCATATAACCGGTTTAAACTGTTTACAACCAATTACAACCGGTTTATAACCGGTTTAAACTGGTTATAACCAGTACTAACTGGTTTTGACAGGTTAAAACCAGTAATAACTGGTTTATAACCGGTTTAAACTGGTTATAACTAGTTATAGCTGGTTATGACAGGTTAAAACCAGTTATAACCTGTACTAACTGGTTTTTACAGGTTAAAACCAGTTATAACCCGTTTATAACCAGTGTAGAGTGGTCACAACCAGTAATAACTGGTTTATAACTGGTTTAAACTGGTCATAATCAGTTTTAATTGGTTAACCAGTTAAATGTGTGTGTTGTTCAGGTGTGTTTCATGCTGTTGTATGTTTGAGTTGAACACCAGCTGTGGTTTCCTTTGCTCTTCTTTCCTCTTCAGCTCTTTCCTGACATTATTTGGCTCCAGATTTAGAAAACTAGAATACCTGAATATAAAAATAGACCTACAATCTCACCAAGTCTCCTATTAGAAATACTAAACCAAACTGTGCAACTGATATAAAGGCTGAACCCTATTTCACCCCTTCCTGGACTGTTTTGTGCATCCACCTGTAGGGGTAGGGGGGAGGGGAGGGGAGGGGAGCGGCTTTATACCCCTTCAAACAGAGATGTTCTAGAGGCAGAGTCCAAATGGACGGTACGAGAAATATCCCAGGATACATTTTGAATCCTTTTAAATGTGGCAGCATTTACAAAAGAAGTACACAAATGTAGAATATTTGCCATAATAACTGTATTTTTGTATTATAAGGCTCATTTAAAAGACTTCAATTTTCTTCAAAAACAACACTGCGCCTTATGTATGGATTAATTCTGGTAGTACTTAGTGACTAAGAATTTTTACTTTTTGTCATAGTTTTGGCTTTCTATCTTGTAATTTTGGCTTTTTCTCTCATAATATTGACTTTTTATCCCATGTTTGTGACTTCACTTAATGCGCCTTACAGTCTAGTGTGACATATATGGAATAACCATTAAAAAATTAACTACTCTGTGACAGTGCGCCTTATAGTGTGGAAAATACCGTAACTGTTTTTAAGTTGTGATAGTATTTTAGAAAGTTTGACATTGTCGCAAAGTGTAATAATAATTACATATGAAGAAATTGCTATAAATGTGGCGTTATCAGTCCATGCATAGCATTTCTCTGATTCGACGCAGATATTAGTAACAACATGGTCATAACCAAGGACAACACAAGAACTACAGCAGCAGACATGTTTATTCACTTCTGGTTAAAGCTGTGGTATTTGGTTACGTAACAACTAGTGGAGCGAACTGATGACATAGGTGAGTGTTGAAGGGATTCAAACCCTACCCCTTATAGCTCTGTTTGAAGGTGTAAGGGGTAGGGGGTTAAATGGGATTCAGCCAAAATCTACTTTGTGTGTCCTGAATTTAACCCAACAGCATTAGCTCACAGCAGCAACACATGAATGAATATTAAATAATTCAGTAAGAATTTGTTCACTTTACTTCAGGGATCTCAAAGTCATTTTCTTTCCAGGGCAACATTCTCTTCCAGTGGCCGCACCAGTAAAATAATAGAATAACATATAAATAACAAGTAATCAGAGGATGCTTAATCTCGCCCCTATTTTGTGCCAATCTCAAGTTTCTGTAACAACCTGTTCTTCAATTAGAGCCACTAATGTGATTTGGACTTTTCTGCTAATTGTGACCTTGACCTTTGACCTTTACTCAAATGCATCATTGCATCTGATGCACATTAGGTATATGTATATGCCCATGTAATGTCATGGTGTATCTCAAGTATTCATTGAGTTATAACTTAATATGTCACACACAGTGATTACAATAATCTCTCCCAACCAATGTTGGGCAACATTAATAACCAGAAAAAAATTGAATTTCCTTGGAAAATAAATGCAATTTTAACAATGTTTTTGCTTCAACATATTTTGTCATATTGAATTTTTAGGATGCATCAAAATCAAACTCCAGGGTTAAAGGTTAAAGGTGCCCAGCCTTCCTGATGACTGTATCCCTTCTGTTGGTGTCACCTCCAATAATAATAATATTAATTAGGTTGAGGCTTAATAATAGGTGACAGTGTAGAGTGTGAGAACTATTGCAGACAGTACAGTTTTCCTGTCCTACAGTAGAACTTCCTGGTTCTTCTGTTTGTGTGTTTGTTCTCAGTGCAGCTGTTCTAAACTTCTACCACAGTGGAATGTCCAGCTCAGCAGTTCCTCCCATCACACTCTAATGAGCTCCACTCCTTCACATGTTCTGTCACACACACACTCTTACTCCTACTGAGAGGCTTTACAGGAGCATCAACCACCCACACACACACATAGTCTGTACCTGCACATGTATGTTTAAAACATGTACTGTCTGTACCTGTACATATGTACCAAGTTCAACACATACCACACTGTGGATTTAAATACCCTCAAAATTGAGATTAATCCACTTAAAATCAGGTTTGTATTTTATCTAATTTTTGTTTTTATAGTGTATTACACCTGTAACACAGACTCCAGACTTCTTTAAAGACACAAACAGATGTGAATAAAACACAAATTTTCACTCAGTAGTTTTTAAATGTCAGACTGTGTTTCTGTGACGGCCACATTTATCTCGTGTTTACACATTTTGGCTCATAATTCACTATCATTATCCATCCCATAACAGCTGAAGTATCAACAATGTCTGACAGACACATAAAGTTAGCCAAGGCTAAGGCTAATAAACATACATTCCCAGCAGATGATCTCTGACCTTCTGGATGTGTGCAACAGAAAGGCTTTGCAGACAGTGTAGAAACAGATTCACACACTTTAGGAATGATGACTGTCTCTGATATGGAAGCTACTGCACTTTTTAAAGGCTAATGCTAGTTTAATGTTAGCTACATGTTACTACTGGTAACTACTGTAGTTGATAGTTTTGAAAGGCTAATGCTAGTTTAATGTTAGCCAATGTTCTACATACTAACTCAATTTTAAATGCTTTATTTTCAGATAGTTTTGAAACTTTTCTGATTTTTCCTGGTTAAATAAGTATTTCTTCATTCATGTTTTACTTTTTTAATTTATTCCAATTGAGAAGTTGTACTTTTTTACTTTTACACTTTAACTTTTTCAGTAAATGACTTGAATCAGTACTTCTATTTTTACCAGAGTATTTTTATACATTAGTAGCTGTACTGAAGTACAGAAGGTGACTACTTTTATCACCTCTGGTTTTTAAAGGTGTCATTCCGCTGAAAAACACTTTTCCACGCTCCTTTTGGAATCTGATGGGTCACCCCGACTTACCAACACATGCTGCCTTTGACAGTGGTCCGTCACCTCCACTGGCTGCATACTGCATTCACAGAAAACAACAAGAGGAATGAGGGGCCCAGAAAAAGACGGTCCGTCTGACGTAAGATGGACTTTACCGTCACTCATGTGGGGTTAAACCCGTGCCCGATTGCTGCAAATCTGAAGTAGCATTAGCATTAGCATCTACAAGAGAAGACGGCGCCACAGTCGCTGCTGCACATGTTCTCTCTGTGGAAATAAAGCCTTTTTTTTTCCCTGCACGTTTTCAGAACAAGCAACGGCACAAAACCTAGCTGGATGCCACTCTGGTAAAGGTAAACACACACAGATGGGACGGGGGAGTGTTCCTTCACATATTCTGAGCCAATCAGAGACGCCTCGTCACAGCGCCATGGACATGTATGAGGAAGTACCGGTAAACTCTGTTGTTCCACCTCAAGTAATTTTTCTACCATTTTTTTTTAAATAGAACCAACACACAATGTATTCAATAACAACAGAGAACACAGTAATATTAATGAAATGACTGTGGAATGACTCCTTTAATGTGTTGTTTGCAGCCAGGTGTCTTCATCTTATCTCCTCCATATTTCAGTCCAACACATTCATTCAGTCTCTGTGGTTTTAATGCGTATTTCATCATGTGGGAGGAAACAGCAGAACTGTTATACACATTTTTCTGCTGAAAGCTTTTCACGTCCTGTTACACTGAAAAAGAAAAAAAATTAAATAAAGTCATTTTCTGAACCACTATACCCTAAAGCAAGGGTTTCAAACTCATTTTATGTCAAGTTTCATGTTCAGCCTGATTTAATCTCCAGTAAAATAACAGAAAGAAAATCCAAATGTTATGTATGTATGTATGCAGAAAAAAATGCATTCAATTATGAAAATACTTTGTTTTATTAACGATTAGAACAAAAACATGTGAATACATTAAAAACCAGGTGAAAAACACTGACATGGAGCTGATGTGAAGAACAGTCATACATTTATGTCCCTGCACTGACTGGTTTTTAGTTTTTTTTTCCTCTGGGTGAACCCTCTTCTCTGCTCGCTTGCTTTCTTTCTTTCTTCCCAGTTCACTTCATTTCTCTGGAATCTCTGGCTCTTCCATCGCTCATTGTGGTTTAACTATGAGCTGTTCTGTAAAAAATGCACTTCTCTTCTTTCCCTGTGGTTTTACTTTCATTTACATTCACTGTGTGGCATTCACTGATCTAGTCTGTCAGTTGTGTGATGTTCACTGACCCGGTCTGTCAGTTGTGTGGCATTCACTGACCCTAGCTGTCAGTTGTGTGACATTCACTGACCCAGTCTGTGAACTGTGTGGCATTCACTGACCCAGTCTGTCAATTGTGTGACGTTCACTGACCCGGTCTGTCAGTTGTGTGACGTTCACTGACACAGTCTGTCAGTTGTGTGGCATTCACTGACCCAGTCTGTCAATTGTGTGGCATTCACTGACCCAGTCTGTGAGCTGTGTGGCGTTCACTGGACTGTTGACCAAAGCCCCAATGAAGATTAACATTCCTATGGTGGGGGTTAATTATTCTGTACACAAGCAAACAAACCGTTCTTACTGTTATAGGAACAAATACATTGGTCTGATGAACGGTTTCTATAGAAATGTATAAGGACGATCCTGTTGTTCCTCTGCTTTTTACTCTCATGACTTCCTCTGTACTCTCATGACTTCCTCTGTACTCTCATTATTTCCTGTGTACTCTCATGACTTCCTCCGTACTCTCATGACTTCTTCCGTACTCTCATGACTTCCTCTGTACTCTCATGACTTCCTCCGTACTCTCATGACTTCTTCCGTACTCTCATGACTTCCTCCGTACTCTCATGACTTCCTCCGTACTCTCATGACTTCCTCCGTACTCTCATGACTTCTTCCGTACTCTCATGACTTCCTCCGTACTCTCATGACTTCCTCCGTACTCTCATGACTTCCTCCGTACTCTCATTACTTCCTCCGTACTCTCATTACTTCCTCTGTACTCTCATGACTTCCTCTGTACTCTCATGACTTCCTCTGTACTCCCATGACTTCCTCTGTACTCCCATGACTTCCTCTGTACTCTCATGACTTCCTCCGTACTCTCATGACTTCCTCCGTACTCTCATGACTTCCTCTGTACTCTCATGACTTCCTCCGTACTCTCATGACTTCCTCCGTACTCTCATGACTTCCTCCGTACTCTCATGACTTCCTCTGTACTCTCATTACTTCCTCTGTACTCCCATGACTTCCTCTGTACTCTCATGTCTTCCTCCGTACTCTCATTACTTCCTCTGTACTCCCATGACTTCCTCTGTACTCCCATGACTTCCTCTGTACTCTCATGACTTCCTCCGTACTCTCATGACTTCCTCCGTACTCTCATGACTTCCTCTGTACTCTCATGACTTCCTCCGTACTCTCATGACTTCCTCCGTACTCTCATGTCTTCCTCCGTACTCTCATGACTTCCTCCGTACTCCCATGACTTCCTCTGTACTCTCATGACTTCCTCCGTACTCTCATGACTTCCTCCGTACTCTCATGACTTCCTCCGTACTCTCATTACTTCCTGTGTACTCTCATTACTTCCTGTGTACTCTCATTACTTCCTTTAAGTCTTATCTCCAGCCTTATCCCACCTTTTGTGTCTTTGTGTGTGAATCGTGTGTGAGCGGTGCGTGTTTCCGATACTTGGCGGTTGTCGTGTTGACATTCTTGGAGGTTTGGCCTGTCTTTCACATTTGTGCAGGTCACAGTGTTGTGTTTGCTTTGACTATTATGGGATACCCCCAGTTGTTATTTCGCACTTTGGAGGAACCTTCTGAATGCCTCTGCTCATGTGGTATGTTCTGCTGCAGGGGGAGGTGTGTGTGTGTGTGTGTGTGTGTGTGTGTGTATGTGTGTATGTGTGTGTGTATGTGTGTCTCTGTGTGTGTGTGTGTGTGTGTGTGTGCAGTTCTGTCAAAGCTTCAGTCAAACTTCATTCTCACTTAACTTTTTTTACAAGGTTTTTTTTGTCCCTGTAGGAGACAGACTACATGGTAAAAATGACCCCACAATTACACCCTAAATATATAGAATAAAGTGTGTGGTGAGGGGTTTTACTGCCTTAAAACTCATGAAATAAAGTGTGAGGTGAGGGGTTTTACTACCTTGAAACCTAGAATAAGGTGTGTGGTGAGGGGTTTTACAGCCGTAAAACATAAAATAATGTGTGTGGTGAGGGGTTTTACAGCCTTTAATCATAGAATAAAGTGTGTGGTGAGGGGTTTTACAGCCATAAAACATGGAATAAAGTGTGTAGTGAGAGGTGTTACAGCCACAAAACAAAATAATGTGTGTGGTGAGGGATTTTACAGCCTTTAAACATAGAATAAAGTGTGTGGTGAGGGGTTTTACAGCATTAAAACAGAATAAAGTGTGTGGTGAGGACTTTTAGAGCCATAAAATAGAATAAAATGTATGGTGAGGGGTTTTAGAGCCTTAAAATTCATGGAATAAAGTGTGAGGTGAGGGGTTTTACAGCATTTAAACATTGAATAAAGTGTGTGGTGAGGGGTGTTATAGCCATAAAATAATGTGTGTGGTGAGGGGTTTTACAGCATTTAAACAGAATAACGTGTCGAATTTTCATCAAAGTGAAAGTAACAGGTTTCCTGTGGTCAACTAAATGAAATGTGTTTGTTCTCGTGATTTATTTGCATAAAAAAACTGTCATGGATCAAAAACTCACACCTCATAATTGCTTGGATCGACTTTCTCTCAATACTGATCAATGCATGTTGTCACTGCTAACAGCTGTGCACCTGTACGTAGCATCTGCAAACATTGACAAACAACTGATGAAAGTAGTTTACTAAGGTGCACAGCTTCACTTTGACCAGAACTGGACTAACAGGACACTGTTGGGGGGTATATTACTGTGGGTGAACGGTGAAAAATACTGAACTATCCCTTTAAAAGACAAAGAATAAAGTGTATGGTGAGGGGTTTTACAGCCTTTTACCATTAAAAATAGTATTTTTTTGCAGTGTACATGTGTGTGTGTTCAGTAAATACAGTGAAATCCTGTTCAAACTCCACTTTCTTCCAAACAAAGTAGTTGATGATTTTCCAGACTTTGCTCAAACAGCAGGAGGTTCTTGTTGTGAAACAGATCTGCCGTCTTTTATAGTCATCCAACAAAAGCAAATGTTACTGTCACACAAAGACAAAACACTCCACAAACCACAGGCAGATGCTTTTATTTCTAAAACTGAACTAGTCTGTGAATGACTGAAGTTACTACTGTGAGCGTAAAGCTCCAGTTCCATGGAAAAAGTGTGTCATAGAAGAGGTTTGGAAATGACGGCTTCACATTCCCATAAAGTCAATGTAAATGTGTTCATTAACCCTTTAGATGGACACATGTGTTAGTGTTATTATGACAGGAAGTAACACTGTTTACCACAATAAATCATCTGACGTGCTTTCTATGTTCACACAACTGCTCACTGGGAACACCATCAAAGAGTTGGACTGCATTAGGGAAGTGGATGTTTTATCCATTAAATGACTCTGACGCAAACAATAAGAACATATATAATGACATTTACAAAAATATAACAATACGTTGGAACTTTGAGGAATGAAAACCCATGATGATGATGATGATGATGAAGAAGAAGAGAATATACACTGTAAAAATTTTAATTTGACCAAGTGTATTAGTCTTTTTTTTAGTCCAAATATGTGATCAGATTAAAATCAGACAGAATCACCTACTACTACAATAGATCTGGACTAATCTGACCAACATCTGCTTCACTGGAAGAGTTTTTTGTGTATGTGTGTGTATGTGTGTGTATGTGTGTGCTTGTATTCCTATGTTTATGGGGACATTTGATATGTTTACACAGTCACACCATGGGATCTCTGACACTATGGGGACCAAAATTCAGGGTTAAATATAAATAAAGGTCCCCACTTGTGAAATAGAAATGATCTGACATTAATTTTGTATTTTTCAGGAAGTCCTCAAAACATATGGGGGAAACAGGTGCAAAACGAAATGTTTATTTTTCAAAGGTTTGAAGATGTGTAAAACAAAGTGTATTTTATATAGTTTTAAAAATATTTAATTCCTAGTTTTTTTCTGCATTTTATTATTTATTCTATTTATTTGTATTTATTTTGTAAATTTGTTCATTATTACTTGTTCATTCATTTTTTATTCACATTTAAAATTGTATTTTTAACTTTCCAATTTTTTTTTTAATTTTTAATTTTTAAAAAATCTGTGTTTACATTCACTACCCAATGACAAATGTTATAAACAGTTTTTTAATAAAATTGCAGAAGTGTCCTTTCAGTTTAAAAGCCTGTAAATGTGATGGTCTGGAACGCTAACACAGACACGCTTCCATTTATTTTTTCTAGATAGTCTCATCACATGTGGAAATAAAAACTCAGCAGTTGTATTTAGTGTGTGTGTGTGTGTGTGTGTGTGTGTGTGTGTGTGTGTGTGTGTGTGTGTGTGTGTGTGTGTGTGTGTGTGGTGTCCCGCTGCCGCTGGGTGGGGCGCACAGGGAAACAATTTATGTCATTATAGTCATTAACTCTGCTCCTTATCATCGGATGTTTGTTCAAGGAATCCAGCATTAACTGAGGATGAGGATGATGAAGATGACACAGGAGCCTGCTTTGAATGCATGGGCTTTTATTGTTAACCCTTTAATTCCTGATGCGTCTGTTGTGAACATACTGAATGCAGGGTTTAGTTTGCCCCCCCCCCTGAAAAGGGAGCAGGTTTTTCAAAACTAATGAACTCATTTCTAACTCTGGAATAATATTAAGGGTCAATTTCACCCATTTCCGTTTTTGTGTTGACCAAAGTTTTTGTTTCTTCAGGAAACATTAATGACTTTTCTTCGTCTGTGCAGACTTTATATACAATAGCTCATTTTAACTCACACTTTAATGTGGATATTTAGCTGTTCACATCCAAAATAAACGTGTCTTTATCATCATTTATTATTGTTTTAATTATATTTTTGAAAAACTGTCAAGACCAAGGTGATGATAGTTTGATATTTTTCATTATAGTTCATTTTATTTAGTTTTGATTTCCCTCTAATTTAGTTAGTTTAATTATTTTTAGAGCAGATTTGCTAGTTGTTTTTTTTAATTAGTTTTCCTTTTTTTTTCTCTAAACCTTCTGAAATACAGAAAAAACAACAAGATGCCATGACAATAACACTATTATATTCTAAAAATAATTTTAAAAGAAAAGACAAACTTTCATGATGGGTTAGAACTTTATATCCAAAGGGTGACTTTGACCCACACACTTTAATGTGGGTAATTCGTTGTTGACGTCCAAAATAAACACGTCTTAATTAGTGTTGCACCGATCGATCGG
>CM035805.1:34138899-34351399 GCA_020466265.1 Siphamia tubifer
GGCAGGTCGTCCAATCACTGATGGGTTGACGGTTAGAGTCCCAGCTCTGGCTGTCGACATGTCAAAGTGCCCTTGGGCAAAGACATTGAACCTTAAATGAGCAGCAGCACCTACTGGTGAATGTGTGTGTGTGTGTGTGTGTGTGTGTGTTTACTATTTTTATGGGGACATTGATATGTTTACACAGTCACACAATGGGGACCTCTGGCACTATAGGGACCAAAATTCAGGTCCCCACAAAGGTTAAATATATAGGTCCCCACTAGTAAAATAGAAATGATGTGGCCCTATAAATACATTAATTTATATTTTCAGGAAGTCCCCATAAAGCATGAGTGAAACAGGTGTAAAGTGAAACATGTATTTTTCAAAGGATTGAAGATGTGTTTACTTAAAAAAGCATTTATTTTATGTAATTTTAAAAATTATTTATTTCATTTATTTTTCATTTTTATTTATAATTTCTTTAAAAATATTATTATTATTTATTTTTATTTATTTATCTTTGAATGATTATTTATTCATTCATTTGTATTTATTCATGTATTTTACATTTAAAAAAATTATTTTTCAAATGTTATTATTGTTATCGTTATTAATATTTATTTATTTTAAGTTTGATTTTATTAAAAAAAAAAAAAACCTCACTCACATAGAAGCACTTTGAGAACCATGAATGTGATGAGATATTTGGACTAAAAAGGAGGAAAACACAGTTGGTGAGGTGTATATTTTTACAGTGCAGTGGAATGCTGCCATCATTAAGGTTATTAACTGCTCCTGTGTTTGATCTGTCAGAAGAGGTGAAAGAAAAAAGGTCCAGAGATGGTTCAGCAGCAGAATGGTTTCCAGCAGGGTGTAAAAAGTGTCCCTGACAGAACACTAGACTGAACACTGGAAAAAAAACTACATCTGACCAAATGTATTAATGTAATTTTAGTCTAAATATGTCATCAAATTAAAATTAAAAATCAGACAGAATCACTTACAGAGGAACGTTTCAGTCAAATAAAAGAACTGATTTATTTATAGACAATAGATCTGGAACTAATCTGATTGAACTAATCTGACCAAGATCATTTTCACTGGTTCAAATGGAACTTTTTTATTTTCCTCCAAACAGTGTGGAGTGAAATTATTGTGTGTGTGCGCAGAGACATATCATGCTATAACTCAATGAATACTTGAGATATCACCATGAAATTATATGGGCATATACATATACATATAGCTAATGCACAACAGATGCAATGATCCATTTGAGTAAAGGTCAAAGGTCACAATTAACTAAAAGGTCAAAATCACATGATCAGTTATAACTCAAGAAGGGAGGGTCACAGAACTGTCAGATTGGTACCAAATGATGCAAAATGAAGATTCCTACAATTCTCATACTTGATGTTATCACCTACGACCAAGAGTTTTTGAGATCTCTGGAGGTCAAATGTGACATATCGTAAAATTAATTTCATTGTTTGTGTGTGTCACGCATAGACATATCACTCTATGACTTAATAATTACTGGATATATTATCATAATATTACACACATTGATGCATATATACATATAATGAAATTTTCAACATTGCAAAAGGTCAAAGGTCAAGGTTGCATTTAGCAGAAAGGTCAAAATCACATTATTGGCTATTATTCAAGAACGGGTTGTGATAGAAACGTGAGATTGATTAGGCATTCTCTGAATACTTGTTTTTCTGTTTGTTTGTTTTTTGCTTAATTCCAAATTTCCTTTTTTAAAAAAAAAAAAAAAAATCCCCCTGATTTTTAAATTTATTTAGTTTTGTTTTATTATTATTATTATTATTATTATTATTATTATTATTATTATTATTATTATTATTATTATTATTATTATTATTATTATTATTATTATTATTATTATTATTATTATTATTATTTTCTTGAACTGAGGGGGGGGGGTGTCTACCAACGGAACAAGTGAGAATTATTTCCTCATTTCTAGGAAAACTATCTGATCACACGATAACAAGACCCCTGTCTGTGTTTAAGATTGTTTCACTTGGAGGAAAATTCCCGTGTTCACGAAGTTAACATGTGGCCATACTTTCATCCAAAGTCTATATGCACTGTAAAAATCTAATCTAATCAGACTTAAAAATCAGACACAATCAACTTACAGAGGAACTTTTCCATGGGCCTGTTTACATGACAGTGTTTATTCCTGTTTAATTCACAATAATCTTAATTCCTCTTTAAGATGATCATGTAAACACACATTACAGTTGAAAATTACTATTCCCAATTAAACTGAATTCTAAATAAAGTCACCAGTTTATTCCACTCTTAACTCTGCATTCAATAATTCTTCTGACATGTAAACAGCTAATTCCTCTTTAATATTATTCCTGTCATTCTGCACATGCTCCTGGTCTGGTCGTGATTACGCACATATTCCACATCATTAGTATGTCGATTCGGTCGACCTGCTGCTTTATAATTATTACAGAAACAAATGCAAAAACCACATGTACTATCTGATCTAACATAGTTGAAAGGAACACGGTTGTTTTCTTCCAGTAGACATCCACACATTCAATTTATGAAACGAAAACAAAATCAACGAGACATAAATACCATGTTCACAAGTCACTTTTTACAAGTCCAAGTCAAGTCTCAAGTCTTTCATCCCAAGTCCATGTCAAGTTTCAAATGGTTGAATTGAACGGTTTCACATTACATGGTATTCGAGTTCATACCACAATGCTGTATTGTTTTGGATTAAGTATGTAGTAACTAAGTGTATGTAGGCCTTACTGTACTATATACTCTATTATTTCACACTACACCATCAAAATTGGTCAGAACAATGCATGTGCAATGTGAAGAAACATCCCAAAAACTTTGTTCAAATTT
This sequence comes from Siphamia tubifer, assembly GCA_020466265.1. NCBI lineage: Eukaryota > Metazoa > Chordata > Actinopteri > Kurtiformes > Apogonidae > Siphamia > Siphamia tubifer. The sequence continues at coordinate 34,141,792 of CM035805.1, forward strand.
GATCAATGTATTTTGTTCAAATTACAAATAGAATGTATTTGTAATTTGAACCCTGTGGCAGCACACGTTACAAACCTTTGCACAAATATCAACATAGGAGAACTATTATTTCTACCTGTGATTTTCCCATAATGTCGGGCAACACATTGGCAAAACTGAAACAAATTAAATAGTAAAAGAAATAATTCCATGATAATGAACTCACGAGTCATATCACACAAGTCTAAAGTCAAGTCACAAGTCTTGGTTTGTGTTACTTAAGTGTGACTCAAGTCCAAGTCTCAGACTCGAGTCCCCATGTGTGGTAAATACACACTGTACATACTCTATGTATCATCCCATCGGCTATGAGGGAGCTACCCATGATGCTTTTGGTGACCTTTGACCCTCATTCATCAGGGTTCTAACAGATGTAAAGGACAAAGTCACGGTTGTTTGGTGAGTTTTTCCCAGTAAGCTCATTGAAAATTTATTACAGTACCTGTTTGTTGTTCATCATGAGCCCAAAGAAAGTGATTCCCGGTGCGAATGAAAAGAAGAAGCAGGCTGTGTTATCAAAAGAGCAGATATTTGGACTAGAAATGGGTCAGATGCACATGTTCAGGTGTATATTTTTGCAGTGTAGTGCTGTGTTCACAGTACAGGTGGGTCAGTCACAGCTGCACACTGGGTTCACTTCAGTCGTCTGCCTCTAACTATAGTTTGCAGTCGCTGCCTTCTGCTTCCCTTTAAATAAAACCTCCATGCATCATCTGCAGATTTAGGTTATTAAAGGCTGGATTTCAAATATTACTGATGTGTGTTTATGTCTTTGTGCGTTCTTTGGTCAGCAGTTTTACTCTTTCTGTGCCACAAAAACCATCCACTGAACTTTGAGTTGAATCATTGCATGTGTTCCTGAAAATGTGATCAAACACACACACACACACACACACACACTCACACACACACTCACACGCCCTCACAAAGCAAACAGCTGAACATCCTGTTGCAGTCTGTGCTGTGCAGCTCTGATCACTAATACAACGCAGCTTAAATAGCATTAGCTTTACTGCTGCAAACACATTCAGATGGAGTGTGAATGAACTGTGGTTTATGTTCAACAAAGACAGAGCAGGTTTATTTATGTGTAGACACTGGTTTACACATAAAATGCTTCCGGAATAAAACTAATGACGTTTTACCACATGTGTGTTACTGATAAAGAAAACTCAAACCTTAAATGGTGGTTGGCTCAAGTTTCCTAGATAAGTCTGGGGTCCAAATGTGAGATTCTTGAACAATAGAAGAGGTTCACATGATTACATTTTGGTGGTGATCCGGAAGAGATCCTGGATTCTGGATCACTTTGAAATTTTACATTGCGGTAAATGTAGGATAAATTTCACAGTGATCCAGAATCTCTTCCAGATCACCACCAAAATGTAATAATTTATTCCTCGTGACATCCTGAAAATTTGATCAAAATCCATCCATATGTTTTTGACTAAAAAAATCCACAGTAAAAATCACAGTGTGTGATAACATAACAATTGCACAGGTTAAAGTTGATATAAATAGAAATGATTGCACTGTAGAATCTAGCATGAGGTGGTAAAATAAATAAAAATAAGGATATTGTTCCAGGCTGGAGAGTATTTTTGGGGAATGATCAAAAGAGTAATGAAGTTTTATTTATGTTTATTTAAAATGTTGATGGTTCTGGGGTAGAAGCTGTATTAAATAATTAATCCTGCTCTTATGAGTCCTGTAGCACCTACCAAAGGCCAGCAGGTTAGTGTCCTGGGTGGACAGAGAGGACACACTGATGGACTGGACTGTGTTAATGTCCCTCTGAAGGACCTGCCTGTCTGCTGCTGCAGTCATACCATAAGTTAATATGCTCTCCACAGTGGCCATATATATATATATATATATATATATATATATATATATATATATATATATATATATATATATATATATATATATATATGACGGTTATTTCCCCCCAGACCTCTTGCTAAGCCTGGTGGTAGACCTGCTGGGGAAACCCACCGAGTTTTTGTTAAGAATAAAAAAAGGTTAATATGAAATGATGATTATTATGTGTGTTATTGTTAGACATTTATTAACAATACTTACACCAACTATAGAGTCTTAACAAACTGTTTTAATGCAAAAAAAAAAGGTCAAATAAATAAACATTAATATGCTCACACTTGAACACCCTCAGTCTGACTTATGAAAGTCTATATTTTCAGTGATATTAAATGTTAAATGTTAAATAACTGCCATTCCTTGAAAAAACTCCACTTGTTCTGGTGTAGATTTTTACAGTGCATGTAGACTTTGGATGATCCTATGGCCACATGTTAACCTCTCAGACATGGGAATCCCCTCCAGATGAGACCATCTGAAACACAGACAAAGCTCATGTTGTAAATCAACAAAGGCAATAATTCATGCAGGGTTTTTTTTTTTTTTTTTAAATCAGATTGATGGTCGTAGCAGACTCCCTGGGGCGAACAGTACCCACTAACCCAGGTTCACTGGTCCAGGCCTTCACAGGCTGGATGTTCTGGGGCAAGTACAGATTTGTGTTGGGTGGGAGAACAATAAGCAGATAAATATATGTGAATATGGACAGGGCTGTATGTGAGCGGTACAAAACTGTTAAAGCTCTGGTCTAAGAACAGGAGGAGGATCTGTCTGCAATTACAAAACACACCCCAACATTTGGAAACACTTAAGAACTGGAGTCAGATTCCTGTAAAAGTCAGTGTGATTAATTATTATTATTATTATTATTATTATTATTATTATTATTATTATTATTATTATTATTATTATTATTATTATTATTATTATTATTATTATTATTATTATTATTATTATTATTATTACTACTACTACTACTAATACTATTATTGTAGTAGTACTACCCTGGAAAATCTTACAAGTGTATTTGTCTCATTTTTAGTCCAAATATTTGATCAGGCTTAAAATTAGACAAAATCATCTACAGAGGAACTTCTCTTCTCATCATCTGAACCCACTTTATCCTCACTAGGGCCACAGGGGTCACTGGGGGTCTAGTCCAGCTACAGTGGGTGAAGGCGGGGTCAGAGGTCACCCTGTATGAGTCTCCAGTTCATCTCAGGGCTGAACGTATATAAACAAACAATCACTGTCACATTCACACCTATGGACAATTTAGATTAACCAGTTAACTAGTTAACTAGTTAACCTATCAGTGCATGTCTTTGGATGGTGGGAGGAAACTGGAGTCTACAGAGGAACTGTTCAGTCAGATATAAGAACTGATTTATAGACAATAGGTCTAGAAAATATGATTGAAGAAATCTGACCAAGATCATTTTCACTGGTTCCATTGGCAGATTTTTTTTTGTTTAATTCAAAGTTAATATTTTATTTTTGTTTGTTTTTTACTTTATTTGGGATTTTTTTAATCCAATATTTAGTTGGTTTCTGCTTTATTTCATTTTTTTTTTTTGCTTAGTTCAAGATTTCTTTTTTGCTTCATTTTATACACACACATATATATATATATATATATATATATATATATATATATATATATATATATATATATATATATATATATATATATATATATATATATATATATCATAGCTTTTGTACTCTATATTTATTAATATTATTAATAATATTATTTTAATTTTTTTCCCCAAGCAAAACAATCTGCCAGTGGAACAGTTGAAAATTATCTTGGTTTATTGGTCGTACACTGGAAAAAATGTAAATCTTATCAAGTGTATTTGTCTCATTTTTCAGATTAAAATCAGACAGAATCACCAACAGAGGAAGAACTAATTCATAGACAATAGATCTGGACTAATCTGATGAAAGATATTTGACCAAGATAATTTTCACTGGTTCCATTGGCAGATTTTTTGTTCTTAATTCAAGCAAAAATATCTAGTATTCCTTTTTTTTTTTTTTTACTTGTTTCTAGCGGGTCATTTTTTTGCAGTGTACAGACTGTGGAGCACAGATGTGGTTTATGGACTGGACCAGGGTTTTGTTTTCTGGTGTCATTAATATAACTGTCTATATTTCAAACCAGACTTTTTCTTTTAGTGAAAACATATTTAAATTTCCCTGACACACCTGTTGTGACTCGTTTCAACAGATGAAACATGTGGAGGAACGCTTCGGAGCGGACGCTAATAAGGAGGTTCTGCTCATGTGCATTGGAATCACATCTGGTGTGGGTCGTCTTATCTTCGGTAGAGTAGCAGACTATGTTCAGGGGGTCAATAAAGTCTACCTACAGGTGAGTGTTTCCCATGGACTCTACAACTTCACATTATTAAGCAGGGATGTTGAGCCGCATTTTGTAATAAACTGCATGTTGTAATACATTTTTTACATTTCTATTTCCAAAATATATGTCAAATATTTTAGTGTTTTCGTATATATTTCAAATTGTCCGTGTCTAATATGTCTAATTACCAGTCAAGACATAAACCACTTGGAATGTTTCCCCAAACAGCTACTTGAGTTTTAATGCTACACAACCAAAGCACCTGCTGCTGCAAAATGGAATAAATTATTACATAATGCGGCAAAATTTATTACAAAATGCATCAGTTTATTACAAAATGAAATGAAAAAATTTTTATCATTTTGGACGGTTATTACAAGATGGGGTCACCAGTCCTGGTCCTTGAGGGCCACTATCCTACATGTTTTAGATCAGGGGTCTCAAAGTTATTTTCTTCAGGGGCCACATTTAACCCAATTTGATCTCCAGTGAGTCGGTACAGGAAAAGAATAGCTTAATAATCTATGAATAATGATAATTCCAAATTTTTGTTTCCATTTTAGTGTAAAAAAAATTTAAATTGTGAAACATCCTGAAAACATTTAAAACTATTTCACAAACAATCTCGTTTCACAATACGATGACCTTTGACCTTTGTTTGACTCCTCCTAGGTGGTGTCCTTCTTCGTCATTGGCCTCATGTCTATGATGATCCCTCTGTGCCACATTTTCGGGGGGCTGATCGCAGTGTGCCTGCTGATGGGGCTGTTCGACGGCTGCTTCATCTGTATCATGGCCCCCATCGCCTTCGAGCTGGTGGGCTCTAAGGACGTGTCCCAGGCCATCGGCTTCCTGCTGGGACTCATGTCTGTGCCCATGACTGTCGGACCCCCCATCGCAGGTAAGACAGGGTGGACAGGAAGCTACAAGATAGAACAGGAGTGAGTAGCACCAGTAGAAATGGTGCTTCTCATACTTTACTAGCCTAGCTTCGCTATCCCTATTCATTACATGTATAGGTCTAGGAACGCTTCATAGGCAGGGGAGGCGGGGCTAAAAGGTTATCTTTCAAATCCCTCTTTATGCAATAGGACGGTACGACAACTATTAGGGGTGGCCATGACTCAGTTTGCAGAGCAGGTTGTCCAGTAACTGAAGGGTTGGCGGTTCAAATCCTCGTTAGGTCAGAGTGGTAGTGGTGGGCGCAAAATGGCTGCCACACTTCTGTCAGTCTGCCCCAGGACAGCTGTGTCTATATATGTAGTTCACCACCACCAGAGGGAGCATGTGAGAGTGAATGAATAATGGGTCACTAATGTGAAGCACTTTGAGTCACCAAAAAGTACTATATAAATTATTATTATTATTATTATTATTATTATTACAACCAGTCAGTGTAATCTTTAGGATGGCGTAGTTAGACCCTGGAAAGTTCACAGATGAGTCCAGACAAAGTTAGGAACGATGAAACAAATGGTGGATTATGGAGCTAAACGACTGTTGTCACTGCTGTAAAAAAAAAATTAAAGATTGCTGACGTTTTCTCACATTCTTCACTCATCTTTGATCAAAGGAAATCTCCACCTGTTGTTGTTCTTCTTCTATGGGTATTTCCGGTTGTTTCTTTCTGAATTTGTTTGTTACGCCCGCCCTCTGACTCTATACTTCAACGTGATTGGTCGGCCAGTTTCAGGGAAATCTAGCCAAAAGTTACATTGAGCGTAACTAGACTACTACTGTAGCACTGTAGTAGGGGGGGCTAATGTGGCTAGGCTAATACTTTACTGCAGTACATGTCACTGCACATATACACTGGAAACGTTCTAAAGTAGAAAAGCACTGTGAGAGCACAGATGACATATTCAGGGTATGAAAGACTCTAAATCTTCTTGAATTAAGCAAAAAAGAAAAACAAATCTTAAATTAACAAAAAGAATTCTTGAACTGAGCAAAAAAAATAAATAAATTTTGAGTTATGATAAATAATCTCGAATTAAGCAAAAAAACAAAACAAAAAAACCTCTTGAAATAAGCAAAAAAAAAAACAAATCTTTTTTTAAGAAAAAAACTTGAATTGAGAGAAAAAAGTGAAACCTGCTTAAAATACATTTGTTCAGATTTATATTTTTATTTTTCAGATTTGTTTCCAGTGTAAATACAGAGAAGATGTGATTTGGCCAGTGTCACTAATGTCACACTGGGTCTTTATGGGTTAATATTAATAATTTTTTTGTCCATTCTAGTTAAGTTTTTTTTTTTTTTTTTTTTTACACATTTTGGATTTTGGAAAAAAAAAATCAAGTTGTAAATGGGGTTAAAAAAATACCTGGAGTGTTTGCTGATGCCATCCTGGACTCCTGCAGAAGTCAGATGTTCATCTCCAGTCTTATTACGCCCCCCAGTGTTTATGTATGAGTACTGCACTACTGTACTGTACTACAGTAGCAATACAACTACATACGGAAAAAATACTGATTCAACTCCTTTACTGAAGTAAAAGTTAAAAAAGTACAACTTCTCAATTGTAATAAAGTACAAAAGTAAAAGAAATAAAAACTACATTTTTCACCTTTAATGAAACAATACTTATTTAACCAGAAAAAAATCTGATTATTATATCTCATTATTTTTTGTACTTTAAGTTTTTTTTTTATTCATTAGGTATTTTCTTATTTTTGAAAAAATTCCAAACAAACTAATGAATTAATTAATTAATACTTGTTTCCCTGTGTGTGTGTGTGTGTGTGTGTGTGTGTGTGTGTGTGTGTGTGTGTGTGTGTGTGTGTGTTCCCTCAGGTTTCCTCAGAGACAGACTGGGGAACTATGAAGTGGCCTTCTACTTGGCCGGTATCCCCCCCATCATCGGGGGAGCCATGCTGTGTCTGATCCCATGGGTGGAGGCCAAACGCAAGAGGAGGGAGCAGGAGGCCCTTGCCAAAGAGCACAACGTCAGCCAGAGCATGTTAGAACACGACAAGGCTCACCACGGAGAGTCCAAAGCCGGGGAGTCCATCCTGTAACACCCCTCACCACCACCACCCCTAACCCCCAGACCCTCCCCACCCCAGCGGGCTCAGACTGAGGCTGCGCTGCTGCTCACCAGCTCTGTTCACATGTGTGTGCTTAGAATGACTGCCTACAAACAGGGGCGCTGCTAGGGCCTGTGGGGGCTACGGGCAAGAAATACCCCCCTCCCACACACACACACACACACACCTGTGTATGCCACAAAAAATTACATACAACTACACTAACACACACATACACACAACTACACAAATACACACAATTACACGCGCACACACACATACATACAACTACACTAACACACACATTCCTTCACATTCACATCCACAGTGGGCGGGGCTCCACACAAATGCCTGTCTTTCCTGTCCTCAAGCCCCCCCTGCCTGTCTTCAAGCCCCACCCCTGACTGTTCTTCAGCTCCGCCCCTGACTGTCCTTAAGCTCCGCCCCTGCCTCCAGTCGGAGCCATTGTCAGTGAAAGCCAAACATATCAGTCAGAGGAACAGGCTGAAGGTAACATGAATGTGTTTTTTTTATGAAACTATGCATTTGTGAAATGATCTTTTACAGCCGTCAGACTTGAAGTGTGATGAAAATGAGGAAAAACTGCACATTTTATATTTGCGACAAGGGAACAGAGACACGCTGCGTTTAGTGTTAAAGCAGTGTTTAAGCAGCACCTCTACCACATTCACATCCTTTTATTCTGACGTCTACCACGTACGCTGTGAAAATAATTTACATCTGACCAAGTGTATTAGTTTAATTTTTAATCCAAATATATGATCAGATTAAAATCTGACAGAATCACCTACAGAGGAAGGTTTCAGTCAGATAGAAGAAGTGATTTATACACAATAGATCTGAACTAATCTGACCAACATTTATTTTTGGCTTAATTCAAGATTTTTTTTTTTTTGCTTAATTCAAGATTTATTTATTTTTTTTTTTTTGCTTAATTCAAGATTTTATTTTTATTTTTTTTACTTAATTCAAGATTTTATTTTCCTTTTTTTATTTATTTATTTTTTTACTTAATTCAAGTTTTTTTTTCTGCCGATGAACAATTCAGAGTCTAAGTCTCCGCCCCTTCCGGGAGCCTCATGGCACCTGAGATTGGAAAATGAATGAATGGTATCCAATGGGAAATAAAATGCTAAAATGGTATCTGGTTTGTCAATGTGTCCTGAAGATTTTTTTTGTTTGATTGGTCAGATTTCTTCAATCAGATGAGTTCAGATCTATTGTCTATAATTCAGTTCCTCTGTCGGTGATTTTGTCTGATTTTAATCTGATCACATATTTAGACTAAAAATGAAAGTATTGGTCAGATTTATATTTTTTACAGTGTATTGTTAAACATGTACATGTGACATGAAACCACATATTTGAAACATTAGCTTTAGAGGAAAATGAAATAAGTCACAAAAGCCCATCACCACATTTGTGTTCAGTAGAAGTCAGACTCATATTATCTGTAAAACCTCAGTATTTTTTTAGTCTTAACACACACATGAAGTGTAAATCCTGCAGTTGAACGTGTTTTCTTCTGTTTTGAAGGGACATAAATGTGACTTGGGAGGTGTTTGTTAGTTGTGAAGCTCTGGGATTGTTAAAGTTTTGGGTTCTGGGACTCAAAAGGAAGCAGCTTTTAACTCTGATTTTCCATCCTGTTGGAAAAGCTGAGCAGGAAACGTCAGCTTCAACTTAATGGACTTTATGATCCACGCAAAGAAGAACTGTGACCGTTCTTTAATCAGTCTGTCACTTTCATCACAGCTCACACCGAGTATTAATTTGTTCTGAAGATGTGAGCTGTGCGTTTGTTTTTCACTGTGACGTCGTGTACTGTTGCCGAGCAACACAAACAAACAGCATCACATCATAATGTAGAAGGTTTATTGTTATAATAATAGACTTTCATGGTGTCAAAACGTGCAATATACTGTAAAAAATCTAAATCTGAACACTTGTATTTGTCTAATTTCTAGTCCAAAATATGTGATCAAACTGAAAATCAGACGGAATCACCTACAGATAGAAGAAGTGATTTATAAACAAATAACAATGGAGTGAATTTTTTAATGTTTTATCATGAAAGTATGTTGTTTTAATAATGGATTTTTTTGACATGATGTGATGCTGATCTGTTTTTGTGTCTGTGGCCTTACATGAATTCACTGCCATACACTTCTGTACTGGTCTTTTATCAATATTTCCCTTTAACACACTTTTAATTCTTAATGTAAATGTTTATGTTGGTGACGTTTAGTCCAGAACTAACAGAACATTTTAACAGACATGAATTTACAACTTCATATGCTGTGTGTCGTGAAGCAACACAGTGGAAAGTTGGGTTTTGTTTTCCTTTTTCTGTTCACATATGAAGTCAAACAAAAATATCAATCTAAACAACTGCATTTATCTCACGTCTCATACAAATATATTACAATCAGACAGAATCACCTACAGAGGAACTTTTCAGTCAGAAGAACTGATTTATAGACAATAGATCTGAACTAATCTGATTAAAGAAATCTGATCAATTTTACTGATGCCGTTGGCCTATATATATATATATATATATATATATATATATATATATATATATATATATATGTGTATATATATATATATATGTGTATATGTTTAATTCAAGATTTTTGTTTTACTTAATTACAAAAAATTGTTTAATTTGAGATTTTTTTTTTGCCTTAATTCAAGCAAAAATTAATAATCTAAATATTTCATCAGACTTAAAATCAGACAGAAACATCTAAAGAGGAACTTTTCTGTGACATAAAGCAGTTATTTTTAGACATTAGATCTGGAATAGATTGAGATCTTTTTGGTTGAATTTAACAAAAAAAAAATACATATCTAGAATTAAGTGAAAATAAAAATCTGGAATTAAGCAAAAATGTATTGAATTAAATAAAAAATGAATGAAGCAGAAAAATATTGAATTAAAAAAAAATTTATTAAGCAATAAAACATCTTGAAGGAAAAAAATATTGATGCATTTTATTGAATTAAGCAAAAAATAAATAAATTAAGTCAAATAAATAAATAACAACCTGGAATTTAACAAAAAAAAAATTTAATTAAGCCAAAACAAAACATGAATTTAAAATAAAAACCCTTGAATTGAGCTATAAAAAAAAATCTGCAAATGGAACAAGTAAAAATGATCTTATTAAAATCCTCTTCAGGTGATTGTGTTTTATTTGACAGATATTTGTATGAATAGAAATGAGACAAATCCTGTCAGATTCATTAGTATTTTTTCCAGTGTATCATTGAAGTCCAGAACTAAGGACATAAGTTTAACTAATGATTGACTCCGTGACCATTAGTTGGTTAAAGTCAAGTTAATGGTTAAACTGACCTTTGGTGGAAGGACGTGCGTTGTGTGACATATCGTATTTATTTTGTTTTTTGTTTTGGGGAGGGAGTGGGGTCATGTTTTATTTCACGGGCATTCGCCTCATGCCTTGATTTCTGTTTTGTTTGTTTTTTTTGCTTAAGACCAAATAGTTTTTAGAATTTAAAGCTGCAGTATTAGTGTCGTATAAAACATCTGAACATGTGCCACGTCACATGTCTGAGTGAAAAGACTGAGAGCTGCCTGAAGGGAAGTGAAAGACACACTGTAAACATCTGAATCTGTCTGATCTAGAGTCTGAATATGTCATCAGATTAAAATCAGACAGAATCACCTACTGAGGAACTTTCCAGTCAAATAGAAAAACTGATTTATAGACAATAGTTCTGAACTAATCTGATTGAAGAAATCTGAGTAAGATCATTTTCACTGGGAGATGTTTTCTGGCCAAATCAAACATTTATTTATCTTTTTGGCTTAATTAAAAAAAAAATTCTTAATGGAAGACCTCTTCTTTTTTTGCAAAAAATAAATACACCTTGAAATATGCACAAAAGATAATTCTGAATCAAGCAAATAAAAGGAAAATCTTCCATTAAAAAAAAAAACAATCTTGAATTAAGCAAAAAAACATGAAAAAATTCTTTATTTAGCAAGAAAGTATCAAACATGTACATTTTTTTTTTTGTATTTATTAATTTTTTTGGAGGGACGCTTTCATTAAGCACAAAAAATATTGTACTTGGTAAAAAAAAAAATCTTGAAATAATCAAAATAAAAAAATATTGACTTTAGTTTAAAAAAAATTAAGTAAAAAAAAAAATCTTGGATTTTCAAAAAAAATAACCCTTCTGAATTAAGAAAAAAATCTTGAATTAAGAGAAAAATCTTGACTTAAGAAAAGAAAATCTTGAATGAAGCAATAATAATAATAATAATAATAATAATAATAATAATAATAATAATAATAATAATAATAATAATAATAATAATAACTAGAAAAGCACTCTGAGAGCACAGACCTCCGCCAAATTAGACCCCCCCACCCCACCCCACCCCGATCACCCCCACAATGAAATCAGTTGTTCCCCTTCACATTTCCTACATATCCTGACTGAACACTTCCAGGTGATTCTGTCTGAGTTTAATCTGATCACATATTTGGACTAAAAATGACACTAATACACTTGATCAGATTGAGATTTTTTTTTTTTTTTTTTACAGTTTCTTGTCTTTAATCTTTGGCCCTGATGAAAATATGTGAATAAAAAATACTAAATAAACTGCAAAGTCTTAGAAAAGAATGTGTGTCCAAAGCTTTGCTCTTTAATGAAACACGTGCTGCTCAAAACCGGAAATGCCTTTTTATTTTTATTAAAAAATGACAAAAGTGATAAACGTTCATCTGTCGACATATTTTATGAACAGTTCACATCAAATGCCTTTCATTTCAGTTTTTTTAATTTGTTTTTTAATAGTGCTGTTCACCAATGACAACCTCAAATATTGTAATTTCTAATAATGATTTTTTTTTTCCACAAATAAATGTCTGATTATTTTTAGTCATTATTTTTAGATTTTTGTTCCTGTTCCATCCCAAAAAAAATGCTTTGCCAAAGACTTGATATTTTTTTTGCTTTTTATTTCATTTTGTCTTAACTTACCTAACAGTAACAGTGTGCTGCGTTGGGTATTTTTTTTTTTATATAAAATGTGTTAATAGCATTTTAATGTTTATTTGTTGTCATTATTTTGTCTGTTTGCTATATTCTATGTATATTTCTTGTTTGCAAAGAAAAGCTGCCAAAGCAAATACTCGCTTGGGTCTGTGTATATTTTGGTATTTGAATTTTCCATTTATGAATGGGAATGAAAAACAAACAAACAAAAAAAACTGGTTTATTTGACTTTCGTTTTGAAGCACAAAATCAACAATGGAATTACGCAGAATTTTCCTTTCATTTTCATTTTTTAAAATTTCACTTCACAAAAAGAAATTCAAAGTTGACAGAAACGACAAAAGGACTAAAAACAAGCATTATTCATATTCTCGCACTGAAAGCTGCCATTCAAACTAAAGCGAGAATTATGTCTTTGGAGCCGTACTCGGAAATTCTTTTAGAACGTTCAAACCAAGGCCCGTCATCATCTGAAATCTCTGCGGGCATTTTAGTGGAAAGCGGAGGCGGGAGAGGATTTTTTTAGCTCGAAATGTGCAAATATTCTGTGCTGAAAATGGCGTAAAATTGAGGAACATCTGGAGTTGGCAAAAGCCATAGCTGCGAGAATATGAATAATGCTTGTTTTTGTTCCTTTATTTGTTTCTGTTGACTTTTAATTTATTTTTGTGAAGTGAAATTTAGCAAGGGATAATGTATTGCCCACGCATTACTATCAGAATGTGAATATTTTTCGATAGTAACGCGTGGGCAATACATTATCCCGCTTATTCTACGGTTATTACGGCTACTACTCTAACAGATTAGATAAAATAGCCGTTACAACGTAGCGAATATTTACTTGTGGAGTGATATGGTAACATGAATCTGAAGTGACAAAACCTGTTGCTATTGGCAGCTGGTATTAATTGCGCAGCAGGTGGTTATCGAAAAAAATCCACCCAATTCAAAGTGAACGAGACCTGTCGCAATGTTCTAGAGGGTCGTAGAATTAAAAAAAAAAAAAAAAAGGAAAATGCTGCTTAATTCAATTGTTGCTTTTGTGCTTCAAAACGAAAGTCAAATAAACCAGTGTTTTTTTTTGTTTGTTTTTCATTCCCATTCATAAACGGAAAATCCAAATACCAAAATATACACAGACCCGCTTGCTACCGTTATCATTTTGAAAACTGTTTGTGAATGCATCTTCAGTTGTTGTTTTTTTTTTTTTTGTCTTCGATGCTTCCGTTGATATACTCTCTGCTTAAATGTTTTTTTTCATGCATGTACTCATTTTTTTTGTTTTCATTTCAGTACTATTGTTTTCTATATGTGGGGATGTGTGGACTAAAGTGTGTGAAGTGTAATGAATATTATGTGAACACAATCAGATTTCAGCATTTTCAAGACAGTAAAAGAAAAATAATTTAAATTGCAGAGTCTCGTGATTTATTTTTGTGTCTATCTGTATTTGTGCCATCCTCCTGAGACCCAGGGAAGATTCTGGAACATTTGAGGTTTTTCACATTAAACAATTGTCTTGATTGGAACTGGAATTGGAACTCAAAATAAGGTCTCAGTGGAACCCGGGTTAGCTCTGCATCTAAGCCACACAGGCATGGGCCTCGAGAGGGTCTAAATAAGGCTTCAGGGGCCTCGAGAGGGTCTAAATAAGACTTTCAGGGATCTAGAGAGGGTCTAAATAAGGCTTCAGGGGGCCAAGAGAGGGTCTAAATAAGGCTTCAGGGGGCCAAGAGAGGGTCTAAATAAGGCTTCAGGGGGCCAAGAGAGGGTCTAAATAAAGCTTCAGGGGGCCAAGAGAGGGTCTAAATAAGGCTTCAGGGACCTCGAGAGGGTCTAAATAAGGCTTCAGGGGCCAAGAGAGGGTCTAAATAAGGCTTCAGGGGTCAAGAGAGGGTCTAAATAAGGCTTCAGGGGTCAAGAGAGGGTCTAAATAAGGCTTCAGGGGCCTAGAGAGGGTCTAAATAAGGCTTTCAGGGATCTAGAGAGGGTCTAAATGAGGCTTCAGGGGCCTAGAGAGGGTCTAAATAAGGCTTTCAGGGGCATAGAGAGGGTCTAAATAAGGCTTTCAGGGGCATAGAGAGGGTCTAAATAAGGCTTTCAGGGATCTAGAGAGGGTCTAAATAAGGCTTCAGGGATCTAGAGAGGGTCTAAATGAGGTCTCAGTGGGACCTGGGTCAGCTCTGCATACACTACATGTAAAGAATAAGGATATTGCAGCTAAGCTACCTCCTCCAATGATTTATCCAGTGAATATATGTGAAACATGCACCTGTCTTCCCATGGACCACTCATCAGTCATCACATCAGCCTTTACCCCCTGTCCAAAAAACTCTTCTCTCTATTTTATTTGATGACAAAAAAAAAAAAAAAGCCACAGACACAAAAGAGTCGACCAACAAAGTTTTTGACAGTTTTCTTTTGCTACTTTTGTCAATATAGAGAAAATAAATGTTTCCTGTCAATGTCACCTTTCTTAAATGATCATTTATTATACTGTTATCTTCCCTTTTTTCCATGTAAATAATATATTTTCCTATATTTAATTCACTGATCATGTCAATGTTATTAAAAACTCAAATTAAAGTTTAGGGTCATTATATCAGAAATGGAGAAAACTGAAGAAAGTGACTTTAACTAAAGATATCATTAATTGAACATGAACTCAGTGTTACCAGCCACTGTCATTGATTAAACTCCATGGTTTTTACTAGTGAATCAATGTTGTCGATTACAGTGTTTCCATGGTAACTACAGAGCCTCCGAACAATACAATCATATCTGATGACTGTGAAAAGATGAAGATGATGATGTGAATAACTGGTGTATAACACACCAAATATTGACATGAACTGATGGGATGAACACATATTAAACAGTTTATGGTGGATTAGAATATACTTTATGTTGGTGGTGGGGGTTTATTGGTTAAAAAAAATGCAAAAATTGAGAGTATATTCACTTCTCCAGGGAAAACTACAACCCTGATAATACATTATTTGGTGGATTTCACAGTGTTTGATAATAAATGTGCTTTCCAGATCATAGTGGAAGTAATTCAGGTGTTGTTCACATCAGAAATAATAATAATAATTAAAAAACAACTGCCTGAATCTAACCAGTTTACTCCAGAAACTCTAAAGGTTTATTGTTCACCTGTCTCTACAGCTCCACGTCTGTGATTGGTGCTCAAAAAATAAATACAAATCTGGGATTGGTGCCGTTGTGGTCGACACTACTTCCTGTAGCCACGGCGTCAGCTGATTCATAGATGGATCTAGGTGTAAGATGTCTCACTCCATTTCATGATACCATAATGATTTATGATAAGGAGCTGATTCTGACCAAACTTGTCTTCAAGGTGACTGTGTTCTATGCATTTGTTGTCAATAAAATGTGAACACAATCGTATATACTTGATCATTTCATTTTGGAGATAGATGAGTTTCCACTGCAGTCTGACAGAAATCACCATTGATGTATGTATGTGTGTGTGTGTGCATATATGTGTATGTGTCTGTACATGTTGATAGTTTAGACAATGAGGTTTGAAATAATAGGCCATGATTCTACTCACTCCTTTTTGAATATGACTTAATGCCCTGCTCCCTGAAAGAGGAGAGGGGTATTGTTTTGTTTTGACTGTTTGTCAGCAATTTTATGCAAAAACTACTTGATCAATTTCCACAAAATTTCCAGGAAAGGCTTGAGGCGGTCTAGAATAGATCCCATTCAATTTTGGCAACTGTAAGGTCACGGTTACCAAAAATGTGTTTTTGCAATGATAATAAATAGGGCAAACAAGGTTTGTTGTTTGCTTGTGTATGTATTATTGTTTGCTTCCTTGAATAATTCAGTATTATATAATTTTAATGATATGCCGACTGCTGACAGTCAAGAAGCATATATATATATACACAAACACAATACATATATACACACACACTTTTGGTCACGATCATACTGCTAAGTCAGAAGCATGATGTGGCTTTTCCTGCCGTGTTCTTCCGGGTTTTTATACGAGTGTCTTTTTTATGAGCAGAGTGAATCATCTTTCCTCTACAGGATCTTTGCAGACTGGCTTCCATACATTGCTGTTGACATATGGAGGATCCGCGGCTGCAGCGGTGCTCATCCACTGTCACCCCCGGAATTACCCCGTTCTTTTAACCATGACTGACTAATTTTACACGGTTTGGCCAAGCGAACACCTCAAACGGGACTCGAAGAAGAGCCGGAGGTCGGTTAAATCAATATAATAATTCTATGTAGTCTCCGTACAGGGGAATAGTGTCCCCTGCACCATCATCACACACAAACTGACAGCTATCAAAATGTCCTCATCCACCGCACGAGACACCGTCGTCAAAAAGAAGCACGTTCGCTTCGCAAGCATGGAGTACGACGACGACAACGATGACCAGGAAGAGGATACCCTGTTCGACATGAGGAAGGACACTGGTCGGGGGCTGAAGAGTGTGCTGAAGGCAGCCAAGAGGACCGTGAAACAGGGTTGCGACGACCGGGTGGAGGTGGTCGGCGGGAGAAGGGGCGGGTCCGGCGCGTGCGGCCGCTGGATGGTCACCCTCGCGCTCTGTGCATCCTTCTTAGGCTTGGTAAATAACTGAGATGTTACCTTGAAATATATGCAATTAGCAGAGAAAAACGCACCTTTATATAGCACCAAGAAGTGCCAAAGGTGCTTTACAGGTGTGAACGGTTTATTTAAGCGTTGTATTTGTTTTAAATATAACTGGTTTTATGTAGTTTTATACGAGTAACTAACCCGATAATTTATATGTAGATGTTAGCTAACGAAACACAACCTAGCATAATGTTGTAGCTGTTGGCACCTGTTTTATAGCCAGTGGTGGTAATTAAAGTCAGGAGTGTCTCGTTTAGAGTTTAACCAGGCCTTGAGAATCTATTTTCTGTGGTTTAAATGCCAACTCGACTTTATTAACTTCACTTTAGGTTTTTAACCCCTTCTCAAATGTAGTTATCGCAGTTTAAGATAATCATAATCAAAGGGAAGGGAGGGGTCCGGCAGTTCACCCTCGTGCTGTGTGACTGAGGAGACGTTAGCTTAAAATATGATACATTAGCAGCGAAAAACTCGCCTTATACAGAACAAGATGTGCAAGAAAAAGCTCTCTTACAAATGTAAACTGTTTCTCTTAGATTTTTTGTTCACTAAATAGAACTGGCTTCAGATAGTTTGAAGTGTAAACTAGTTTGATAGGTTATACAGCATGTATCTGGTTAGCTAACTAAACATAGCCGAGCACGATATCGTAGCATTAGTCTAATGTAGCAGTTAGCATCTGTTGTATAGCGGGTGTTGGGAATTAAAGTCATTTATATAATTTGACCAGACATTGAGAAATTATTTGCTGTTTTTAATTCCAGTTGACTTTAGTAACTTAATATACTTATAGTTATATTTTTAACCCTTATACAAATATAGATATGTCCTTTTTAAAAGATAATTATAAGCAAAGGTGGAATAATTATTAACAGTATTTAACCTATAAACACCCAAAAGCATCAACTGATCTAAAATGTTTCATAACTTTTCAACCACTAATCTTTATAAATTAAGCGACTTAAAGTTTTTCTGAAATGTATCCTTAGTCCCATGTGAAAATGTAAACATCGTGGTCTGCATTCATTCATTTAGTATGTGCTTTATGAAGAATTAATGATTAATTTAGCTGAATAAGTAATTTTCTTTAGAATTTCTCAATTTCGATCATGTTTAATCCAACTTTGTGTGAAGCACTTTAAAACAACCACAGTGGACCAAAGTGCTGTTCAGAGGAATAAATAAAACCAAAGTAAAAGAATAAAATACCAGAATAGATTTTTAAAAAGTACAAAACAGAAAACAGATGAATAAACAAAAATGTGAATAAAATACACCAAATAAGTTTAAAACAGTGAATTTACTGAGCTTTTATCATCGACACCAACATATTCAATAAATGAAATATAAGACAATAATTGACTTGTGCTGAAAAAAATTCCAGAGTATTGATTAAATGTTGAGAAAGTTATTTGGAAATCACCACAAAAATAGTTGTGGGTCTTCATTGCATAAGTGGAAGTACTATTGGCTCATAAAAACTGTTTTGTGGTAAAAGTTCTGCATATTCCCAATATTTAAAGTCAAAATGTGTGTTAAGGACACATTTAACTTTAAATATGAACTGTCTTTTTAGCCACTGTGCAGTAAATGGATCCTGCCAATGTTTTACTGTTACATGATATACAGTATGTGGTTTTATTTTATTGCTGCAGTAAGGTTGAATTGACTTTATCTACTTTAGATATTGTACATGGATACAAACAGGCTTCCTTTGTACTTTATGACAATGTGTATTCCAGAACATCCAGGTAGGGTGGGGGATGGGGTTAAAGATTAAGGAGACAAAGATATTTAACCCATAAAGACACAAACTTCCATCATCAACCAAAACCATCAACTGAAATAAACAGTTTAATACATGTTTATCCACTAATCCTATCAATTTGCGTAAATATTTGGTATAAAATTATTTTTTATCATCTTTTCATGGTCATCGGATATGATCCATTTAGATGGTCAATGGTTCCATTGTTATCGTGGAAACACAGTCATCTTCTACAACATTGATTCACCAGCCAAACCCATGCCGTTGGATGAATGACAGTTTCTGTTTGATATAATACCATTTGAATTTACTCTGAGCTTTAATGAACATCTACATGTTCATTGAAATACATGTAGGAAAATGCATTACTTGCATTGGAAAAATGCAAAATACAGATTATAATATTGTATTAAATGGTGATAAATCACTTAACGGTTAACTGCAGAGTAAAATACATTTTGGAAGTGACATAGAAGTAGCACTGGGTCTTTAGGGGTTAAAACTGAAACCCTTAAGGAAACATTTTTTTCCCTTTAGCTTTATTTCAAAAGTTCAAATAAGGCTGTGAAAACTAATCGACAAAGTAGCTAAAGATGGCAAATTTGTTGAAGAATATCCTGACAGTTCATGCTTTACAAATGAGACTGTAGTTATCTTCCCAGGGTAGGTCTGTACTTTTACATTTCCATAGTCGTAGTATGCAGACGTACAGAATCCATCTGCTGTTTTCAGGAGGAGCAGGGTTTGCATTGTGGTAAAACTTGCTCTTCAACCATGATTCACGCATCAGATTACTGAAATCTATCTGCATACTATCTACGCTTTGTCTACTTGTGTAACTAACGTTTGTTTCTTGTTGACTTGTGGGGAAATGTTGAATACACAAGCATAGTTTTTAGTTTAATTTGTTCAAGTAAAATTTATAAGTACATTGTCACTGTACTTAAGTAGATTTTTTTAGGTATCTGTACTTGAGTATTTATTTTTCTGGCACCTTTTGGCTTTTACTCCACACATTAGTTCATAAATGTCTTTACTTTATATTCTCAGAATATTTGGTACTCTTTCAAACTAAACAGATGTGACAGTATATGGAAAAATAAGTACCTTCAGAGGGAAAATCAGTGGAGGAGAGAAAGGAGCACAGGGTCAGAACCAGAGTCCACTTTATTCTTCTTCACTTTTCAATTTTCTTTTATTTTTTCACATCTTTGACTGCTACCTGCCCACATTTAATTTAATTTTAACTGTGAAAATTCATAGAATTATTATTATTTTGTTTTAAAAATTTAACCGCCCCCACATTTTTTGTAGGTTACCTGTTGTTGGGTACTACTGTACACCCAGTGTAGAACTCTAGTCAGTACCACTCAGTGTAGAATTAGAAAACAGAACACTTTATTTTTTGCCTGATTCAATAACTATTGTTTCATTAATGTAAAAAAATGTTGCTTTTGTACTTATTACAATTATTAGTTAAGTAAATGAGTCGAATCAGTATTTCTTCTTTTTACCAGAGTATTTTTTCACACAAGTAGTTGTACTTCTACTGCAGTACAGAATATGAGTACTTTTGCCACCTCTGTTAATAGGTCAGTTCATATGTGTATATGTTATTAGACATTATTCCACAAGTGTGCATTTTATTACTACGGGCCTTTCTGGACCACATGCCTGAGTGTTAATATGGATATTTAGAGTTTATTATTGATGAAAATATCTGTTGTTGCTGCAAAAACAAACATGTGTTTGTTGGTTCTTTAGTCCTTCTGTGTTTGTGGACTCTAGTTTAATAAAGAGCAGAACTGTGGACATGCAGACCCATATCAAAGTGTAATCAAGTAATAAAATTGTATTTATGTAGCGCCACATTAAACACAGTCATGATTCTTTATATATTAACCAATTTGCAAGCCAGTTGGTGGAAAACTAACAGAATCAGAATTGTCATTGCACAGCAGTAGAAGATTAAAAACCAGCTTTAACCCTTAAAGACCAAAATAATGTACTGATCTAAACAGTTTAATACGACTGAGCCTTTAATCCTATCAATACATGTAAAGGAAATTGGTGTAAAATGCAGTTCATGTTTTCATGGTCATCAGATGTGACCCATGTTGACATTCAGAAGCTCCACAGTTACCATGGAAACGCCATCATCTTCTGCAACATTGATTCACCAGTAAAACCTATGGAGTTGAATCAATGCTAGTGGATGGACACACTTGTTTTAAATTAAATTAATGATATAT
This sequence comes from Siphamia tubifer, assembly GCA_020466265.1. Classification (NCBI taxonomy): domain Eukaryota; kingdom Metazoa; phylum Chordata; class Actinopteri; order Kurtiformes; family Apogonidae; genus Siphamia; species Siphamia tubifer. Next base: position 34,162,838 of record CM035805.1, read on the forward strand.
TTGTTGAAATTTTTTTTTTTTCTTGAGTTTTCCCTGGTTTTTGTGTATTAACCCTAACATGTAATATTATCCTGATGATTAAAGCATAAGATCAGTAAATTATATAAAGGAAAATTTCAAAATTTCATTGGAAAAAAATTCCTAAATATAGAGGATAATATTATGATATATGATGATAAGTCACTGAAGAAAAGTTAAATATGTACAAAAGTTAATTTAGGAACTTTCCCAAAAGTCACACATGGTCTTCATGGGTTAAAATGCGATCACATAAAACAACAAATGTAACAATGGACACTTAAAATGCAAACGCATAAAACAATGACCATAGCAACAAACAATTGTGTAAAGTGACAGTAAAAATGCGTGATCAATAATTAGTAATAAATAGAACTGTGTATATATAATGATTAAAAGCAGTTAATATTTGCATTAAAAACGTTTTAACATTTGCATTAAAACATATTTGTATTAAAGACGGTTAATATTTGCATTAATAGCAGTTCATATTTGTATTAAAATCATTTAACATTTGCATTCAAACACTAGGTGACAGTGGAAGGAAAAACGACCTTTAACAGGTAGAAACCTGTCTGACAGGACCAGTTAAAGGGTTAAAGAGAGAGACTGGGGGAGGGGGGGGTGTACAGATACAGATAATTAAAATGAACTCAGTGTTAAAAAGTAAATTAGTAAATGTTAGAATAATTACCAACAGACCAAATGTCCCATAACTGTTAATAATAAATACTAATGATTTTCTTGTTTTTATCCATTGTATTAAAAATGTGTGTTTTTTAAGTTTGTTTTTACATCTGTAATAAAAGTGGAATTTCTGTTTGTACATGGAACACGTCATAAAGTTCTGTATCCGTCTTAACTATACAACCCTGTATTTCCAGGGGATGTGCATCTCTATCATCGGCCCCACGTTTGAGGACCTGGCTGTGAACGTGAAGAAAAACATCAGCAACATCTCGTACATCTTTGTGGGTCGTTCTGCCGGATACATCGGCGGTTCCCTTGTAGGAGGCATCCTGTTCGACTGCATGAACCCTCACCTCCTGTTAGGTACCCCTTCACCTGCACCTGTGGTGGAAATGGACTGAAATCAAACATGAGGTTGATCATATTTAGTTTCTATCCAGATCAAAGCGCCTCTGTTTCTTCTTCACGCAGGGTTTTCGATGCTAATGACTGCGTTTGGAATGTGTGCCGTCCCGTTCTGTAAACGGGCTCTGCTGCTCACTGGCCTCATGTCCAGCATTGGGATATCCATGGGGATTCTGGACACAGGTGAAGGACACATGTCTCAGTCAGCAGTGGACTTTATTTATTTATTTATTAAAAAAAAAATTTTTAGTTTCATGTTTTTTATTGATGTGTATATAAAATACACACTTGTATCCATTCTGCATTTTCATTTAATCACATTTTTATTCAGAACCGTCTCATAACATTTCTGTTTCAGGTGGGAACGTTCTGATCCTGAACACCTGGGGAGAACACGCCGGCCCTCACATGCAGGCGCTGCATTTCAGTTTTGCCGCCGGGGCCTTTGCGTCTCCCATTATCGCCAAACTACTATTTGGATCCGACATCAACAGGATGGTGAACGGTTCTGCCAGCGGTGCCAACAGTAGCATCACTACGCCCCCCGCCACCGCAACGGTTCCCAAAACCCCTGTGGTTCCCTCCATCATCAGCAACTCTATGTGGGCGTACGTCGTCATCGGCTTTTTCGTCTTCCTCATCTCCTTCCTCTTCTTCGTCCTGTATTCTCGCGGCAGCACGTCACGTGACAAAGTGCGTACGTCTTCAGGAAAGCCTCTGGTGGCCAAACGCCACATGGCCATCATCTGCCTGCTCTTCTTCTTCTTCTTCGCTTACGTTGGTGCGGAGGTGGCGTACGGTTCCTACATCTTCACCTTTGCGAAGGACTACGCCCGCATGGATCAGGCGCAGGCGGCGGGACTGAACTCTCTGTTCTGGGGTTCCTTCGCCACCTGCCGGGGTTTGGCCATTTTCTTTGCGGCCTGCATTTACCCGGGTACCATGATCCTGCTCAGTCTGGTGGGGTCTACGGTGTCCTCCCTACTACTGTGTCTGTTCAGCAAACAGTACGCTGCACTGTGGGTGTGCACCGGCCTCTACGGCGCCTCCATGGCAACCACCTTCCCTAGTGGCATCTCCTGGGTGGAGCAGTACACCACGGTGACGGGCCACACGGCGGCGGTGTTCGTGGTGGGTGCGGCGCTAGGTGAGATGGTGCTGCCGGCCCTGCTGGGCTTCCTGCTGGGGAAGTTCCACACTCACCCCCTCCTCATGTACCTGGCGCTCATCACTGCCACTTTTACCGCCATCCTGTTCCCCGTCATGTATAAGCTGGCCTCAGCTCCCAGCGGCGGCCAAAGCAGGAAGCCCCGCCTCAGGGCTCAACCCGAGGCGGACGACAGCGAGTACCGCCAGGCGCTGCTGGACTCAGGAGCAAACGAGGAAGAGGAGGAGGAGGAGGATGAAGAGCGGGACAATGAGGCCGATCAGTGGAACGACGCCGACTTCGAGGTGATCGAGATGGACGACACGGCGAGCCTCGGGAATTCACCCAGTAAAGTGTCTGCCCCGCCCGACGTCACAGCGCTGACAGGAAGCTCTGCCTCCAACAGCAGCCAGGGGATGGAGGGCGTGGCCACGGCGTCTTTTTCAGACACAGTCTCTCTGGTCGGAGATTCGCCCAGACGTAAACTAATGCTGTCTCTGGACCGGGAGAAGAGGGACTGAGGGGGACAGAGGGGGACTGTTGACCCCACAGATGTAATAAAACAAACGTAATAAAACATTTGCAGCTTTTGACACAAATGTAACACGTGGTGCCAGGGACAACAAACCCCGCCCCCTCCCACACATTTGACCTGATTGGTTCAATCTCTTACTATTGTGAAAACATATTTGGTGACTGTGACCTTTGACCTTCATTCACCAAAATGTAATGGGATCCATTCTGGACCACCTCACATCTTCCCTAAAACTGTCATAGGTTGGTCCAACTGGTGGAGCGGGTCGTCCCGTGACTGAAGGGTCGGCGGTCGTCCACATGTCAAAGTGTCCCGGACTAATTCTTCCAGTCGGTCTGACAGAACCGTGTGTGTGTGTGTGTGTGTGTGTGTGTGTGTGTGTGTGTGTGTGTGTGTGTGTGTGTTGTAAAGCGCTTTGAGCATGAAAGTGGAAAAGTTCTGTAGAAGTTCAGTCCATTTACTGCTCCAATAGTTTTTGCGTAAACCCGTTTTCAAACAGACTCAAAAAAAATACCTCTCTGCCATTTTTTTTTTTTTTTCTTTTTTTAGGGGGGGCGTGCCCACAAACATAAGTTTTCTACTATGAACATAATCACTCATTTCGCACAAATTTAATAATTATTATTTTTGTGTGGATTTATTATATTTGTAGGATGGTAAAGTTTCTAAGATGTTAATAATTTCCCACAAATGTAATAAATACATGACATGAATGAATACTCATCCATCTTTATTTTTCTTGTTTATTATTGACCTTTTTGTTTCTTTTTAGAAGAATTAAATGTCACTGTTATTGTATAGTTGTCACATCAATAAATGTTTAATTATAAATACACATGGATCAGGGGCGTCAAACTGTGGGCCTACGCGTTTCCCTCTTCCGTCACCATGGAAACCATTCCATCATTATCAGTCTTCTGCAGGGATGATGATGATGATGAGGAGGAGCTGATTATTGCCTTTTTTAAAACCGTATTTTTACTGAGTTTTGTTCATGGAACAGGTTTCAAAAGCAACTGATTTAGAAAAAGGAAAATAATTAAACTGCTGGGTTGAAATTTCAGCACTAGTTCTGTTTTTAATCCTTTTTTTTCCCCAAATTTTCTTGTTATAATTTTGTAAAAAAAAATTTTTTTTCATTTTGTTCTTTTTTTCTACATTTTGCTTTTTATTTTATTATTTTTCTTTAATTTTGCTCCATTTGTGTCTTACTTTCTTCATGTTACTAATTATTTTTTGTCATTTTCTTACGTATCTTAATTATCTCCACCAAGGAGGAATTAAATTAGGGTCCGTCTGTCTGTTTTTGTTCGTCTGTCTGTCAGCAGGAGTACGCAAAAAGTTCTGAACGGCTTTTCATCAAACTTTCAGGAATGATACATAATGGGTCAAGGAAGAACCCATTAGATTTTGAGCAATGAAGGTGAAAGGTCAAGGTCACAGTAAGGGTCAACAGCTGTGGTAATATCTCAGGATTCAGACAAGATAGAATCTCACAGATGGGTCAACACCTGTGGCTCCATCACGTGACGTTTTGACACATGACGTCATATCGAGTCTTGGCAGAGGTCTGCTGTCTCTGACTTATTATTTTTTCTTTAATTTTGCTCCATTTGTGTCTTACTTTCTTCACGTTACTAATTATTTTTCGTCAGTTTATTATACATTTTAGTTCATTTTATTGATGACTTTGTCCATTTTTGTTTATTTTGTTGCTTATTTTAATTATTTTTTACTGTGGAACTGCTAAAGTTTCAGTAGTTAATGAGTTAAACTGAATCATGTGGAAGAGGGAAATACCTAAAACATGTCTGACACCGGCCATCAAGGCACCTACGACATGGAGGAAAATACTATGAAGGATATTATTTATTCTGATTAAATATAAAAGAAGACTGAAATTGAAATATATAAACTATGATCACAATGGATATGGTTGGAACAGACTGTGGGGAAAATGAGCTTTTATGTTTGTGGTAGGAAAGTGTTATTACATTTGTGGGATAATTCTATTAAAAGCTGCACATTTGTGTGTGTGTGTGTGTACGTACGTGTACACACACACTGACCTGGACTGTGGCAACCAGGTCTCCACATGTCTCCTCTTCATTCTTCATTAACTGTTCCAGCTCTGACACATACAGGACCAGGGCTGGGTGATAGGAACCAAAACCAAAAAGCATATCTCTTTTTTTTTTTTTGCAGGATGGTGATATATGCTATATTTCAATTAGTGGTCAACCAATATAGATTTTTTTGGGGCTGATAGAGGTTTTTGTTGTTTTTTTTTCTGACAGATACAGGCCACCGATATTTCTAAGCTGATATTTGGAGCTTAATTTTATTATTGTGTTCCTTCTCTGTCAAATGAAAACAAAACAAGTGTCAGAAAATCTTTAATTACAATTAGAAAATAAGAAATAGTGACAGTTAAACTAATAAATATGAAGAAATGTACACCTGTTTTTTCTCTTTTTCATTTCTCATTCTTTTTCCCTCCCCCCCTCTTTTTACTTCAACTGTCAGGGGAGGCGGGGCTAAAAGGTTGTCTTTCAAATCCCTCTGTATGCGATAGGACGGTACTACAGCCAGTCAGTGTAATCTTTAGGATGACGTAGTTAGACGGCGGAAAGTTCATGGAGGAGTCCGGACAGGGTTTTAAAAACCTGGAAAGCTTTTGGAATATGAAAAATGCAAATTCCAGGCCTGAAAAGGTTTTGGAAAAGTAAAAAGGGGTCAGGGGTCACTGAGTCAAAACAGAAAAACCAGTGGAGATAGACTTAAGTTACGATCTCTGAATTCTAAACAGATATAAAAAAAGAAAAGTGAAGTCATTTTAATACATTGACTTTTTATTATATCAATCTTAAACCTCCACCCACAGCAATGTCCATTTAAAAACACCCAAAAAAAAAACAAAAACAGCTCCTTCATAATAATCATTTGTACATTTTCTACAAATACACAGATCCTGTGTATGGCTGTTTGGGAACCTGTTTGGAAATTTGATCTTTTATGTGATATGACGTCACCTTTTTGCACAGGAAAGTTTGAAATGGACACAAACCATAATATGCACAAGGGAATAATAGACTCTTCATGACATAAATTATCAAAATACAATATTGCAACAGTCCCAAGATTAAAAAAATCTAAATAAAACCAAAAAGCCAAATGATTCCAGTTCCCACCGTGTCCGCAGACGCTGGATCTGCTGCAGTGGAATTACAATCAATGTTCAAACAAACATGTTCAACGCGTCCTTTTCCCCAAAGCCTGAAGGCGGCAGTGTTGCATTCAGAGCCCCGGCGTACGTTTCCAGAATAATGTTAATGCACAGTGATGGAGCGGTGGGACTATTTACACCAGCTGCAGTCTGTAGAAAAAGGAAGTGAAGGTAGTGGTTGGACTCTACGTAAACCCAGGAGTGAAACTGCCACAGCGCCTACGACGCCAATACGTCCTCCCATTTCTGATTGGCTCCGCCCACTTCCATGACGGGGCGTCTGTAGGCGTGACATCACAGCTCCGTATCAGCCCGTACCCACCCAGCGTGTCCACGTGGGCCCCAGAACGGTCACATGTAGGCCACTTATAGAGGTCCCAGTGGATTTCGCTCCCGTTTCCATGGCGACCACATGTTTTTAACCAGATCAGAATGTCATTATTACAATATTTATGCTACTACACTTATCTTTCATGTCATTTGCACAATTTGAATTATGTTACATTATGTTTGTTGTCAGTGTTGATGTTCATTGACATCAGAACCTTGAAGGACAAATGTGAAGACTCGAGGTCAAAGGTCAAAATTGATTTTTGGATTTAACTTTTGAACTCTTCATCCTACAGACTTCCAACCAGCACCAAAATACTGGTCTTTTAATGCTGCAGCTTGTTTATATAGATTTTGACCTATTGTTGACCCACAAGGTCAGGGGTTAATACCTAAAAAAATAAAATTGACTATAACAGAAAAACCAGTGGAGATAAAGACTTGGACTACGTTCATTTACCTGCAGTCTGAACGTATCGTTAGTTGCGATTATTGACAAATAGGAACATGACATGGGATTCAAAACGCCATCATGACCTTTGACCTTGAAAGGTCAAACTTAATAGTTCCATGTTTTGAGAGGGAGATGTCCATTTAGAGCTAAAATGTTTGAGGGGTGGCGTTTGTTGTCCCTGGTCCCACTTGGTTTTTAATGTAAATAACTGGACCTTTTACTGATGGTTTTTTTCATGATATTTCGTGTCTTTCTGTAAATTCTTGCACTGAACGTTAGAGCTTTATCTCAATTTCGTTGAACTTTATACAATGACAAAGCCATTCTGATTCAGATGAGGGCAAACACATGTGGTCACCATAGAAACCATAGACAAACCCACATGGGACCCTCATCCAGCCCAAATGTGACCCTTGTGGTCCCACATGTGCACAGTGGGTGGGGTAGCAGCAAATGGAGACGACGACAGCAAACGAGCATGAAGACAACACCAGCCCTAAGAAGCAGGGGGTGGGGAGGCTCCGCCCACTCCCACAGTGCCTCCACACAGGAGGCTCCACCCACACAGTCTGAAATACTTGTATAACAAATAACAATTACAAGACAGAATGAAAACCCAACAGGGTTCAATTGAAGCACCATTGAAACTATTACAACTGAATGACCAATCAAACACTGAGCATGAGGGTAAGGGGGCGGGGTCTGCGATTAGCACCAAAATCAGCATGGAGCTCACAGGGTTGAGCAGCCAATCAGAACTGCTCCAGCAGCTGTCGGAGGTAGGGCGCCTTGGAGAGCTGTCTGTTGACCCGGGACAGTTTGAAGAGGACGGGACAGTCCAGGGACACGCAAGGAACCTGACGCTCTGCACAACCACTGCAGTTCCTGCAAATCTACACACACACACACACACACAGTTAGGCAGGGTACACACACAAGGGTTTTCCAAATCCTAAGTGTTTTTATCTCATCCAGACCCCACACATGAAGACAAAAAAACTCAAAAGGCATTGAACAGTTTTGATCACTGTGTGCGTTTGTGCTGATAATCTCAACAGTATAGTTAAGGAACGGGCCAAACATTAACACTAGTAACCAGACCCAAATCCAATGTGAGTTTCGGTACCATATTTCAGTACCACACATTAATACACATCAGTACAGTGGAAATGACAAAATATCCAGTGTGGAAATGACAGACCTATGAGGTCAATCTTCAGAATAGTTACTGTGTAGATACTGGACCACGAAAATGACAGTTATTTTAATAACTACAAATAAGTAACTGGTGTTTGTGAATTCCTCAACTGGTGACATTAGATGTTGTGTTAGCTTAACAATAATAATAATAATAATAATAATAATAATAATAATAATAATATCAGGTAAATAAGTTGTAACAGATGTGTTCTGACAGTTTGTGTGTTTGTCATTGGTTAAATTCAGTCGTGTATATTCATTTATTTTCCTTTTTAAAATACTATTTTGGAACCAATACCATTTTGAAAATACTGATTTGGTATCGGTATCAAACTAAACCCTTTTGGTACCCAACCTTATCCAACACTGATCTAGAATTTGATCCAAGACAGAGATTCTGCACAACCAAATATGATCGAACAAAACCAAAGCAGATGAGGACGGGGGAAAAAAGGAAAAGAGAATCATTTCTGCAGGTCTGGGTGAAATTAAACTAAACGCAGGTGGAGCAGCAGACACCTGCCAGGTTCTGGTCCTGTCTCACCTTGAGCAGCTGGTCTTGCTGACTCTCCCACTGCCTCATGTCCTGGTACAGTTTGACGGCGACGCGCTGAGGCTGGGTGCGGCAACGCGAACACACGCCCAACTGGGTCAGGTCGTCACATACGGGGCAGTGCAGGGTGGTGAAGTACTGAGAGATGGTTCCCTTCCTGCCGGGTTCCTCACCCCCCACAGACGACGAGCAGGACGCCTTATGGACCTGGAGGACAGAGGCGGAGTCTAAGCACGGCAACAGGAAACAGTGGGACTGAATATTATACAGCGATTTAAAGTTGTGTCAATAAGATTATTATTTTATTATTATATATTTATTTTATTATTATATATGTAGATCAATGTTCTTTTATCATATATTGAACATTTGGACATTATTTGGGTTTTTTTTTGTTGGGTTTAGACCCTGATCAGCCCCAAAAATGCCATATATTTGACCAACAGGCTGTTAAAGCACATTTATCCACTAACGACAGAGTCTTTGTTTCCTAAAACTATCACATGTGGATTCTGAGCTCATTACTGATGATAAATGCAGACGACATCAGAGGCGTGTGCTTCAGGATGAATTCAATTATGTTGATTTTTAGATAAAGGGCAAACACACCCAGTTGCCTTTGAATCAAACAGTGGCGTTACCATGGAGACAGAATATTAATAATAAAGGCACCACATCAGAAAAATCTGAGGACAATCCCTGCGACGCCAAAAGAGTTTATGTTTTTTTAACAGAATGTGTTCAGACTTTTACATAGAGTTAAAATCTGGTGTTAATGGAGTGTAGATTTAGTTTATTTACACAAAACAGAAATATTATTTTAAAACCAAGTGGAAAGTGAATGGTTTTATTTAAGGTACAGACATTTTATCTTTTGTCTCCTGTGAAAGTACATTAATACATTTGAATTTTCATCACAGTTTCACTTTTTCTCACATTTGAAACCCTTACTATTCCAAGGTGATTTTACTTAAAATACCAAATTAAAACTGCAGCTGTTCTTAAACCGTTTGTATTTTTCAGTCTACAGTTTTTTTTACTTGTTAAATAAAGAGTAAAAGTGAGTGTTTTAGTCCAAACTCCAGGGTGTTACCTTTACTGTTCTACAAACAGGTGAAGAACAGCTGCAGTTTATAGGTTTAAATGTAATTTTTCAGGTGTTTTAAGCAGAAGCACGGTGTTAAATAATAACTTATCAATTAAATGAAAAATGATAGAGTAATGATAGAGTGTTGATGCCGTGCTCCGCCAGCAGGTGGCGTCTGTGTTCTGTCAGAGTTTTTCTGCCAGTCCTCAACACTGACACAAAGACTTTATGAGTCCTCAACAGGAAGGAGAGGAATATTTTCTTTGTCCTTTGTTCTGTTGGTTTTTACTGATGAAAAAGCAGCTTTAACTGGCGGTTCACGTATCAGTCACATGACCCCTCCCCCCTTACCCGGGGCAGCTCCTGGTACCAGCCGAGCACGTCGACGCCGATCAGCTGGAACATGCGAGTGAGCGGTGGCAGGATCTGTTTGGTGATGTAGTAGGTGGCATTGAGGCGCAGGCCGGGGTCCTGAAGAACCTCCATGGGACGACGCACCAACTGGATGAGGGGCACACCGGGCATCCCATAAACCACCACGTAGGGCACACGCTCGCCAACACGAGGCTCCAGACGCCGGTCGTACGCCATCATACGCCTGAAGGAACATGACAACACAATGACCACAGTGTCTAACGCAGAGGTGTCAAAGTCATTTTAGTTGAACTAAATATGATCTGAAATAAACTGAGGCAGTGAAATAATAAAATAATACAGAAAAAATGTCAACTCCTAACTTTTCTCTATATTTTAGAGTGACAAAAGTTAAAATTAAAGAATGAAACTGTTTTACACTGACAAGCGATTCTTTCAAATTGTGAATAACATGAACAAACTAAAAAAATTAATATAATTTTAACAATATTATGCTTCCATTGATGATTTCCATATGTTCATTCTAACATAAAACATTTCATATCAGGCAGATTATTGTTGCACTTGCACTTCTATTAAAACATTTCTTAATATTTGTTCAGATTATTTATGTACATCTTTGGCAAAATTAGATTTTGCTTTGGTGTAAATATGTGAAAATGTTTACAATTGTAAAAAGAAAAAAATGGAGTTTTGAGTATAACTAGTAATACTAGTTAAGTATTTATTTTTCGAAATATTTATTAGTTTTTGTTACTTTTGTTGCTTATTTTGTATATTTTTCTACATTTTGTTTTTTATCTTATATTTTTCTCCACTTTTGTTCCATTTGTGTATTACTTTGATTATTCTTTTTTTTTTCATTTTGTTGCTTATTTTTTATTTTACTCTGTTTTTATTACAGAACTGCAAGTTTTAGGAGTTAAATAGGATTGACTGACAGGAAAGAGTCTGCATTTGACCAATAAAGAGAAACATTACATGTGCAATTTTGTTATAACTTATGTGCAATGACAATAAAGTCTATTCTATTCTATTTAAATAAAACTGAGGAAACATTGATGATAGACTGATATATCAGCCGATATACTCTTTAGGAAAATATTTATAGGAGAAAAAAGGACAAAAAAAAGTAGAGAAAGGGGCAAAGTAACACATAAGAGAAAAAAGAAAAGGGTAAAAAAAGGAAAATGTCTGATATTAATGTTTTTAACATGCATTGGTATCAGTCTGTTGCATTTGCTGATATGCTCTTGTTTCCCTTCAATGATTTACTGACAAGTGAAGAAAAAAGGGGAAAAGAAAAAAGAGCTAAAGAACTAAAAAAAAAAAAACAGAAGAAAAAAAAGGAGGGGGGGGGGCAAATAATTGGATGGTGTTTTTTTCAGTCGTGTTCATTCCACAGGTGACTGTTTTTTGTGACTGTTGGAGCATTTCTGTCATTGGTTCTAATCAGAGTGTGAAGGGGATTTTAAGAAAGACAGTAAAAAATGCTTCAGGAAAACATCTTGCACTGTAACTTTAATGTTTTATTCTGCTTTTGTCTGATGGAACTGTATGTGTTTATATGCTTCTGTAAATGCCTGGTGTATAAATGCTGGAAATAAATATGTTTTGCCTAAAAACTATTGGAATCATGTTTTCTGATCATTGTCTAAGAAACACTCCACCAAACACAACCCTCCTGTGTCGGCTCCATCTGCACCCATCAACACATGAGATAAACATGAATGAGGCTGATTATTTTCCTCCAACATACGGCTCTGAAATCTGATTTTTTTCCCCCACCCATTAATAGCTGGGTTGCTAGGCAACAGACCCAGGTACTGTACAAGCAGGCTGCTGCAGCCAGACAATGAGCACTGTGGGGATGGAGTAATTGGATTCACAGTGTGTACTGTAAGTGGAATTGACACACACACAGCCCAGTGAAACTATGCACTCTCAGTCTGTGTGTGTTATGAACCACACACCTGGTGAGCTCCAGCGCTGGGACGCAGGCTCCGGGCCGGTACGAGCCGCTGCCCCGGTACTCCTTAGCGAAGGTCAGGTCCTGCATGCTGGCCCGTCCGTCCAGAACCTTCAGGCACTGGTGCTGCACAAACTGCTTCACTTGGCTGATGTCCCGCGTCTCAAACAGCAGCTTAATGGAACGCTCCAGAATCTGAGGAGGAGGAGGAACCATGAATGAACCAGAGGATTTAGACTGAGCATAAACATGACGCAGTCTTATCCTGAAGGTGTTTAAATCTAATTTGGGGTGAAGTCAGTGAGTCAGGAAGTGTTGGGTCTAAATGGCAGCGTTAACACGCGACGTGTCAGAGTCTAGACACCAAACCAGTGGGACCTCTCCCCTGATCGACACCAGCTTGAGCAGTTTGGAGTAAATGAGAACCCGTCTGATGAGGCTGGGATTGGTGCAGAGTGCAGACGAGGGGGAGGTAGAGGGCTGTTATGCCTGTTACCTTGGAAACAGCGGGGCAGCCGTCACGTCGCACTGTTTCGATCCCTTTGGCGTCAAACACGGGCTCCTTTTGGTCAAGACTCTCGTACATGTATCCCACGTAGCGCTTCTTCGTCTGCAGCACACACGGCAAGTAAACCTGAACACACACACACACACACACACACACACACACACAGAGAATGTAGCGTAAATGTGTGTGTCTACTGAGGCCATGTCACAGAAATCTGTTGATAATTAACACGACAAATGTCAAATCAATTTCTTTCAAGATTAAAGGCTGATCTCTGCTCTGGAGTAAAAAAAAAAAATTAAGCCCCCAAATGGTTACCATGGTTTCCAAACCAAAAGATGGAAACGGTGGAACAAGGCAATAAAGACAAAACAAAGACCTGCCGCCTCACAAACATTTCTTCTCTCAATGGACATTTCTCTCAAAACGTGAGACTATGGGTTTGACCTTTCAACGTTATTGGAGGTCAAAGGTCATGATGCCATTTTGGAGTCTACATATAGTTTCAATGAGTACTTAACACCACTATTTTTGGATGTTCAAAATCATCATTTGAATCAGGTGTGGTATTTGAGGACCAGGGGACCAGGGTTGGGAAACACTGTCATAGACAATGGAAACACAAGCAGTCCAGAAGAGACCCGTACCGTACCCGACCAGACCTGACCCGTACCGCATAGTGGAAACATGGCTTTATTATTGGGAAAACACATTTTGGTGACCTTTGACCTACGTTCACCAAAATGTAATGTGATCTATTCTGGACCACCTCGCACCTTTCCTGAAAACTTGCTTGTAAACAACCAGAGGCAGAAATGAGTCAAATTAACAATGGACACATGAAACCTACTGTTGATGTCAGTTATTGTAAATCTGATACAGTTGTACATTATTACCTTCTCAAACTTAAGTTTGACGGGCTTGGGGTTGGTGGCGGTCACGGCCTCTGCGATCTCGTTGCCAATCTTGAAGGCCTGCTCTTTCGTGGCTCCTTTCAGCAACACAAACATGCTGCGACAACAAAACACAACATAGATCTGTGAGTCACCTTTTTCTCTTTATTTATTGTTCTGTGCAGTGTGACAAAAAAATGAGCACATCTGCTGTTTTTAACCTATAACCTCTAAGTTTAACCATGACCTAATGGTTTATTTGCATTTATTCTTTTTTTAATTTCTGTGGTTGTGATGAAATATTTTTTAATATAATTTTATATGTAGATTTTCAACAGCATAACAAATACATGATACAACATCTATATTATTTTAACTGTATTTTTTTTCTTTTAACATAGGTTCCCACCCCAAACTCAAATAAAGGATACAGGATAGACGGAGAATATATAATAAGAATAATGAATATATCTGTAAATCAAAATTTGCATTCGTTGTCATGTTTATAGAATGAATTCACATTTAATGTCGTGATAAAATCATCACATTTGTGATTTAATGGACAAACTAATATACACTTTGTTTTTTCAACATTTAGTAAATATCAGTAAAGTTTTACGCACGTGTCTGATGGAAAAGTGACTAATGTCAAACCAGACTGAAAGCAGAGCAGTGAGTTTCACTGTAATTGTCCTCGAGTCATAGTCGTGCATCTGAACTGTCGCGCTGCTCATCAGCCAAACAACAGGATATTGATTTTGAGAGTGGGTCATGAGCACATGAGGTCAGCGATCCATCATCACACACACACACACGACTAAACAGATGATCAAATACTGAACCAGCAGATAAATGTGGGTTTGAAGGGGTCATTTCTGTTTCAGATGGTTAATAAACTAAAAGTACAAATGTAATTTCGCTCTGGTTAAAATAATTTAGTTGGATGAAACATCTATGAAAGAGGAAATCTAGTTCCTTTCATTCAATCAGTGCAGAACTCAAAGACGAACACAGACTGAACCAGTGGCGTCTGACATCAAACAGCTGCTGTCTGCGTCTGCGCAGCCAAAACCATCTGTCTCCATACCCGTCTGCGTACTCATAGGTATGTCCATACCCATCTGTATACTTGTCTGTCTGTGTACCTGTCTCTGTACCCATCTGTATACCTGTCTCTGTACCCATCTGTATACCTGTCTGTCTGTGTACCTGTCTCTGTACCCATCTGTATACCTGTTTGTCTGTGTACCTGTCTCTGTACCCATCTGTATATCTGCCCATCTCTGTACCCATCTGTATACCTGTCTGTCTCTGTACCTGTCTCCGTACCCATCTGTATACCCATGTACATACCTGTCTGTGTCTCCATATACAACACGTGCTCCCCACTTCTTGGTGTCGTTGACCATCTTGATGGCTCTCTCCAGTGTCTCTCTGGCTTTGTGGACGATGCTGTCTCCAACCTGCACCAATAATTAGGAAATGTCAGCTGCAATAACAAACACCATCTCCAAATCCAGATACTCCATATGTACCCCACACCCCCTATACCTGCATATACACTTTAATTTTGTTATTAGAAAGAGACAATGAAAATCATCCTGTTTTTATAAATTTATCTGTTCAGACACTGAAGGAGAAAAACACTTTGAATTTCAAATGTATTTCTTCTGTTTTAAAGCAGAAAAAAAAACAATTAACCACTAGTTTTTAATTTTCTCCTAAAAATAAAATCCAATTAGCAACAGCTACTATCCCACTAGAACAGGAGAATCCTCATGTTGGCGCTTTTACCTCAACGTTGGGCATCCGTCCAGAGTAGTTGGCCGCCGCGTAGCCGAACGTGACGTTGGCGATGAGTTTGAGGCCAAGCTGCCGGGCGTCCAACAGCCTCGTCAGCGCTTTGTCCTGCTTGTAGGCCTTCATCGACTGCTTCACCATGATCCGGGTGTTGAGGATTTCTTCCAACATGCTGGGCACGACGCCTTTACGCACCGACGACTGGACGCACAACACACACAGAGCAGCTAATAAAGAACAGGCTCAGAAAACAGAGTCGTCGGCTGTGATTTAAAACCTGCCGTCAAACACTTTTGTATTCAGAGAAGTCACACTGACAGTAATAATGTTCTGTATGCAGTCATGGAAAAAATGTCATGAAGATTGTTCTAGTAGTATTTGCATAAAGCTACTTACAAACAAACAGACTCAAAAACAATACCCCTCTCCCTTTCAGTGGGTGGGGTAATTAATTAATTTAATTAATCCACTTCTCTTAAGTCATTTTATGTTGTTCACATTTTTTCTGACAGGATAGTTTGTAAATATAAAAAACTAGACCAAACTAGCCGTCAGAAGTGATTCAGATCCAGAACCCATCAGGGTTGTGAGCAGCAGTGACTGGACTGAATGAATGGAAGGATGCAGAGTGTGACAGAAGCAGGGTGGGGTTTTGAGGACAGCACTGTGGGCGTGGTCACAGGGTGGCGGGAGGCCGTACCTTGACGAAGGCGATGCCGTTGGGGGACACGGTGATGTCATTGCGGAGCTGGTAGAGGAGCTCAGGGGGGACTCGAAGGGAGGTACAACCAAACTTAAACTCATCCGTCCTTAAAAATGGAAACAAGTGAGTGTGAGAGTTAGTCTGGATTTTACTGAGTGAGTTTGGAGCCAATTACACTGTACAACAACTTTTTTTTTTTTTACACATGTATTTATTTATCCATTTATTAATTTTTTTTGACAGGGACAATGGAGTCAAACATAGCTAAAGACTTACAGCTGATGTGATGCATATAGAGTTTATAGCTTGTGCCAATTCTCAACTCCTGTCCCTGGTTGGGCTTTTCTACAGCACTATAATAGATTAAAATACATCACTACACAATTTATAATATTAAAGGGAAGAAGGAAAAAACACTGTTCTATATAAAAACACAGCTAAAAGTGGTGCACAATACAAAACATTCATTCTAAGTATAATTTTTATGCATAATACACACAATTTACATATGGCTACAGTTTTGGTTGTGGTGGTGAACATTTTAAAATCAGTAATGGATTTTATTTCCAGACGCAGTAGTAGTAATAGTAGTAGTGAGAAATCTGACTGTCCAAATGTTTGTTTAGTAGAATGGGATTTTGAGGAGCTTCTTGTTGCTCCATTGCGGTTTTGTCTATCCACAAATTAACAAGAGTGGCTCAGGGGCCAGAATGTTTAGACATTTAAAAATGGATTTGAGAAAAGACAAATCACTAAAGCTTTCAAAGCTTAGTAAAATGTATTTTGCCAAGATTTAATGATGATATCTGATTGGTTATAATTTTTAACAGAATTAGTAAGATTAAAATTGGACGGTAGTTACACATAGAATCCTGATTTCTTGCTTTAAAGGAATAGTTTGGTATTTTTCACATAAATCTACATAACAGAATTGACCAAAACCTATCTGTAGAAATATTTCATTACATTTTGTTGCACAGTGAAAATAATGTCATATTTTTCCAATATTATGAAGCCCTAGTACTGACTGGATTTTACATATAAAACTGAAATTAAGATATGAAATAGTCAAAAAGACGGTGCGGTCACTGAGGCAGACTGACATGGCTGGGAGACTTCCCCTGCTCATCCCATTAATTTGGTGTTTTCTCCTCTGCTGAGAATGAAGAGCATGAATCCTGTGAATGTCTGCCAACACTTATTTTTTTTCTTTTTACCTTAGAGGAGCAGATATACGCATGTTTCAAAGAGCTGTTCATGGCTCCTGCTGTTGCTATGCAACTAAAGCAATCCAGCAGAAAAGAAGTGAAATACATCCCCAACTTCAGCGCCCGCTGCTCTGAGCTGTGGACACTGTGCACGGTGCACGATGCACAGCGTGTCTGTTCCATTAAAAATAATGAGCGCTTGGCAGACATGCAGCCTAAGCAGGTTGGAGTCGAGGCTGGAGCTGTGTGCAGGGTTCCCACTTCAAGTCCCGACTTAAAATTCCCTGACTTTTCCCTGACTGATGTTATAATAGTTTTGAATTGCTCATTATAAATTAGCTTCATTTAGTTTTGACTTCTTTCCTGTAATTCAGTTTAGTTTTAATTCATTTTTACAGTAGATTAGATTTTCTTTTTTTTTTTTTTTTTACAGTGGCTCATTGCATTCACACAATAGTAAACATTTCACCAGGTTATCTGAGGTATATGAGATAACCTGATAAAAAATGTATTGTGTGAATGCAATGAGCCACCGTAAGTTTTTATATTGGTTTAAGTTTTGTCATATATGTTGTTCTTCATCGTCATATTCAAAGAAATCCCACACAGCACTTTTTCTGCTCGTTTTTTCCAACTTTAGTTACAGTAACAAAGATGAAAACAAAGGATATTTCACCTATAATTTGTATATGTTTTAGTTAGTTTTCTAAACACACATCACAGAATCACTGTGGGATCACTACCTGTGGAGTCATTACCAACCTACCCTATAAATGTAATCAACAACTTTTGAGTTATCTTGCTAATAGACAGAAAAGACAGACAGACAAACTCTGACAAAAACATAACCTTGGTGGAGGTAATAAAGTGTATAAAGTGTGTGGTGAAGGGTTTTATAGCTTTAATATAATTGTAAAAACAAAATGAAGCTGACAACTTTGTGGATTTCACCTATTGGGGGTTATTTTTAGAACGTAACCCCCATGATAAACGAGGGACCACTGTACATTGATTTGAATGAACTGACTATTGTATGTCCACGTACATAAACTCTAAGACAAATGATGCATTCTAGAATGTTGGGGACTTTTAGAGCAGGAGCTTTTGCAAAGATAAAAAAACACAAAAATAAAGGGTACACACTTGGTTTGGGGCTGCAGTTACAAAATTCCCTGATATTCTCTGACTTCACATACAAAATTATGAAACAGCCTTTATTGAAATTCCCTGATTCATGGGAACTCTGTGTGTGGGTCTGTCGGAGCTTACGTTCCCAGGCTGTCCACGTGGCCCAGGCAGGTGGAGTAGCAGTAGTTGTATGCGATGACGATTGAGGGGTAGAGAGACTGGAAGTCCAGGACCACCACGGAGTTGCTGTAGAAGCGGGACTCTGGCTCCATGATCAGCGGGAGGCACTGCGGCGCTCTCTGGTGGGCTCGCTGCTGGATGCTGGGTGTCACTGGGATGTAGTTCAGAGGTTTGGCCACGCGGAGCATCATTGACTCAACACGGTACTGTAAAAACACAACGAGCGCCACAATGACTGACCCAAACTCTAATGTGATGACAGATGAACACATAACAGCATGTACAGTTTTTGTAGTTAATGATACACTGATATATCAGGTCGATATTTCCTTTTTTTGTATAGATATCGGCCCGTCGCACTGGCTGATAGACTCATTGTTCCATTCCATGATTTACTGACAAGGGAAAGAAAAAGGAAAAAAGAGAAAAGGGGAGAGAAAAAGCAAAAGGAGATAAAGTAATGAGAAGAAAAGAGAAAAAAATGGTAAAAAAAAAAAAAAAGAATAAAGGAAATTACTCAGTTGAGGCCTAAAAAAGAACATTAAAAAAAGGGGAAAGAAACAGGTAAGAAGTCTTTGTTCAATCACCATTATAATTAATACATACTATAGTAAGGATAGCATGTGTTTTGTGTAGAAAAATTACTTTTTGTGAAGGTCGTGGCAACAGTCACCAAAACTGGACATCAATTTGGTTAATCACAGGATTTCAGACTCTATATACACCACGTTATATTTTATTATCATAATTTATTGTGTCATAATCCTGCATATTTTGTCTTTTTTGAATGAACATCAGATATTCTCCTATATTTCAATTTACTGATTATGTTTATAAAAGTTCAGACTAAAGTTGAGGATTATTCAAGTAATGAAAAGGAAATTCCTGATTTGCCCTTTCTGTAATCATTGTAAAAATAAATTTTTTTGGTGACCTTGACCTTTGACCTACACTGATCAAACTTTAATGGCATCTATTCTGGACTACCTCACATCTTTCCTGGAAATGTAATGGAAATTGTCCCACTAGTTTTCACACAAAGTTGCTGAAAACTAAACAAACAAACAAAGAAGAACCAAAAACAACACCCCTTGCCTCCCTGTTCATTAACAGGATTCTTTGATATTCTGTTTTCTATACAATTGTCATTTTTATGGCTCTAAAAATGGACTCTACTCTTATGTAAACATGCAAGATCCTCTGAGTGTCTGAAATGACACTTATATGATGACAAATTACATTCCAATGGCCAACAGTGCCTTTCTCCCCCTTACTCTGACACTTACCCCCCACCCCCACCCTGAAGTGACTCAGGTCAGATCCAGTTCACTCAACACATGGACAAGATAAAGAAAATAGAGAAATTACCTATTTTCAGCCCTTTAATAAGATATGATATATATTTTATATACAGTATTGTCATTGATGCTAATTGTGTACCCTCTTTTCCGGTACCATTGTATACCAAAATAACAATGTAATCGCAAATAATGTGTATTATCCAATCGACGTATGCTAATTGTCATGTTTTATCTTACTTTAAAGGAAAAAAATCTTCCTGAATACCTAGTTTATATGGTTCTGATGCTTAAGATAAAGGAATATTAGTTAATGTCTGGAATCACTTGGATTTTTCATTCATATTAAGAAGGTGGGAGGATCCAAAATCTTCCCGCCAAGACGCTGGGACATGCCCATCTTCATGCCCCTTCAAACACAAGTCATGATAAGTATTCAGAGAAAGCCTAATCTCACCTCCATTTTGTGCCAATCTGAAGTTTCAATGACAATTACTTTATTTTTTGGTGCATTTTAGCATGTTTTGTACATTTTTTCTCTAAATGTTTTGTTAGTGTATTTTTACATATTTTGTGGGAAATATGAGTACAAGAAAACAGAAACACATAACAGTCGACAGAAGTAATGTGTTTTGAATACCACATTAACATGAAGCATATGTTAGTTTGGGATTCTGCTCACTCTTCGGTGAATGTGTCACCCATGGTAAGTGCAGACACATTCCCTTCTTTCTTGAGTCTGTTTTCTCATGAAAAATGAAACACAATTAGTAAAGATTACAAATTAATATTTAGATCATGATTAATCCAAATTGATCCAAAACAACCGTGTGATTAATCTGATTAGAGATTTTAGTCATTTGACAGCCCTAATAAAAATACACATGGTACGACTAATACCATTTTTGTTGTATTTATCCAGTCATAGGTGCAGCTGTCCCAGTGACATTGTGGTCTACTTTTATCTGAAGTGTGTGTTCCTCTAAACTGGATATTCCCTCTTCCTGTGGCTCTGGTTTTCCCTAACGCCTCAGGGAACTCTCAGGCTCTTGATCTGCTAAATGCTCCACTATTAATCTGTCATGTGTCTGACATTAGGTCCAGGGTAACTAGGGTACAGCTGCTGCTGAATCCCACAGTAAAGAAGCCCTGAGAATAAAGCTGTGAGGACAGGTGCAGTGAAGGGGAGGAGGAGGAGGAGGAGGAGGAGGAAAATACAGAGCTGAACGATGCTGCAGAGCTAGGATCAGAGAAAGTGCAGAGTCAGGGTGATTCTGCACTGAGCAGGTCCAGGCAGTCATCACATCTACCAATATTACAACTATATTATCATTCACAGTATACAGCAGAGAGGAACTGTTGGAGATACCAGAGGAACACCAACAACACTGTTTAGAATAAGGATGTCTTATGCGGGGTACACACTTTAAATTATCGCACTGTTTTCGTCCCGATTTCCCCTTTCCCATAGCCTGACAGGCCAGAACATGACATTAAATGCAGTATAATTCTTGTAAAATCGATGTTAAAGCCAAATTAAACAACTGCAGTTTGTTATCTATCACTATCATACTTCTTCTCCAATCTACACTGTTGCACAGCCTTGTTGACATTATGCTTAGCCCCGCCCAACAAACTCACTAAACAGATAGAGCGAAACCCACGAGTCAGGCTAAAATATTTTTTGCCACTAGAGGCAGACTAAATTTGTAGGCTGCCTTTCCTGACCAAGGATGGCAAACACTAGATTATCTTGTCTTTACCAGATCATCCTGTGGTTTGAAGTGAGTGAATTTGTCCGATAACCGGCTCTCAAACAGGTCGGGGAAGACAATCGTAAATATAAAATTGTTCAATATTTCATGTGTGTGGAGCCAAAGCCAACGACTCCAGAGCCGGGTCAGATGTGCGTCCACTTTTCCAAACTCTTACCTGCCTGTACCCACGTATATTAGACCCACAATCCAACCTGTGATTAAACACATTGTCTACACAGTTACAAACTGTAAAGGGCTTCATTTCTGCCTAAAAGACACGCCATCATTAATCTGTAATGTGTGCTGCCTGTGGGCGGATGTAAACAGACTATTCCACTAATATGCCTGCTTCCAAACAGCCATGCCTACCCTACGTCTGGACAAGTTCCGCTTTTTTATATCTGCTCAAATGCATAAACCAATCAATACCCTCTGTCTTAATGTTTCCCTTTCTGACTAGAAATGTCGACTTTATGTCACAATCTGCAGTAAAACAATTGCACTATACACATACACGTCAAAGGAATCCTCATAAAACCAGAATAATATCAGCATATGTTCCATTCTGTTATTTGGAAACTGCCTAATTCAGAATAACTAAATAGAATGTGATGTTTCCATGACATCTGTTCTAGTCACAATAGTGTCATACAGTATGTGAAGTATTAGTGTGTATGTGAACAGCAGTCATAGGGTATGTTTATTATTCTGTTTGCATGAGGATTCTTTGAGTATCATTCGTTGGTTTCATCACAGGATCCAATATTCCCCACACCAGGCCAGCCAATCACATTGCGGTGTGGCATGGATGTTTTTTTTTCCCCCACTTTGACTGCAAAACAAATCTACCTATGGGTATTAGTAAAGTAACCTGAATCTAGACAGTGGACAGAGTGGATAAAGTAGACAAATTGTATGCTGGTACCTGTGAGCCACGGGTCAGAACGTGGTAGAACTGGATCCCAAAGACCCGGGCCAGTTCACTGGTTCTGCCGATGAGGTCATGCTGCTGCAGGAGCTGCATGGACCCACACACCCGGCTCATGTAGTGGTCCACCGTCTTCCACCTGACAGGAAACAGCAGCCACATCAGCACATCAGGTTTGTCTCTGCAGTAGTGTGTGTGTGTGTGTGTGTGTGTGTGTGTGTGTGTGTGTGTGTGTTGCGTCCCACCTGTAGACGTCAGTGTTGTGGTCGAACCAGTCTGAGAGCGTGCGGGGGCTGTACAGGGGGAAACGCTGGTGCAACACATGGAACGCCACATTTTCAAAGCTGTAGTTGTTCAATGACGCCTGGAAAACAGTTTACATCCAATTTTTTAATTTTCATTTACTTACAAACAGTAATAGAACAAACACCAGAGGGAGAATCCAACATTTGAGGAGCATTTAGCTCACATGTGCCTCAATATGCTCATATTAATGTTTATCTTTAAGATAAAGATAGAAGGCCCCAAGTGATCTTGTTACTAAGGCTATGTCCCGAAGAGTTCAATACGGGTTTAGTTTTGAAACTGTGTCAAAAACGTATTACGTAAAAATGGAAATGATTCAGTAAAACATCTGCGTCAGCATGGGGGCGAAACGCTTGCTGAAAATGATGCAATTCACATGCCACATGACTACGTGCATTGTAAGCTAGTCCCACCAGATACAAGAGAACGATAGAAGAAGTAGTACACATGCGCAACCAGCTCAACACACACGCTGGACACAAACAATAACACGAAGAGCAAGATGGCAGCAGCAACGACTACATGAGGAAAGGACACTCATCTGGAGGAACGGGGAAGTGGAAGTGTTCTATGGTGCCAACTGGAACAATGCTAATGCAAAAGGATATGCCTCACCACCTAATGCCTGGGAGTCAAACAATAATTTGATTTTCTTGCTGCATATGTAAATTGAGAATTTTCAGAAACTACAGTTAAGTCCTTTGCTCGATTATTGCCAATAAATGGACCGAAATGTGCACGTAAACGTACTCAGTGAAGATGATAAATGGATGTGTGGGAATCCTGGCTGACAAACTGAAGGACTGAGACAAAGTAGGTCAGGAGAGGAAAGTGTGTGTGTATGTGTGTATAGGGGGGGGGTCATGTACCTCGGTCTTCATGACCCTCCACAGATTGAGGATGATGCGTCCCACCACGTGGATCTCCGTCATGGTGTCGGCTCCGTACTCGTCCCTGTCTGCGGCAAAGCGATTCTCTTTGGAGTCGCCTGAGGACGCACACAGAGAGCAAGAGACAAGACAGAGAGTAAGAGACAAGACAGAGAGGGCCAATTAGAGATGAGCAGGGGAGCCACCAGAGGAGCACACACAAACACATTTAAATAGATACAAAGGCAGATGCCATATTTGCACATCCCAGACATTTCCAGCGATGTGATTACTCATTCACACATTCTTTCTCTTGACCTGGATTTAATGGTGTTTCCCAGAATATAACAGGAGTTTGTCCAAAGACAAACACTTGGTAACACACACACACACACACACACACACACACACACACAAATTGACAATGTGGGACTTTCCTTCAGCAAGGACATTTGTTCACCATAATTAAAAAGCATAATGAATTTTATTAAACAAAGTAAGCAGTCAGAGATAAAATAATGTCTTGCTAGATCAGTGTCTGAAATAACCTGTAAAAGAAAACACAATGAAACAGCATTTTTTCAGATTTTGTCAAGAACCTGTTGAAATCTCTCCTCCATTTGATGTAAACCTGACTTCAATCTGTTTCTCTCCAAATTCTACATGTAGGACATCGTCTCAACATGTGGAACAAAGGTGGAATGATGGACATCCTCTGTTCAGCAGCTGATGCAGTATAAACCTCAGACATAGGGAGGAACCCACAGGACCTCCTTTGGCTAAACCCTGCACATGCGCAAACATGTGGCTTCAGCTTCAGTTTGGATGTATCCGTCTTGACGCGTCACTGCTTCTTTCCACATAGAACTGCTTTAAAGCTCTGATAGATTATGACATATGTCACATTTAGCAAATAACTGGATGTACAGGAACTGTGAGGACTGAATAAATCATCTTGATTCAGTTACTTGGTGTTGAATAATAAAAGAGGGAAATCTAGTAGATTCAATCTGAAGGCTCGACTTTTTAAACACCTTTGTCTATTTCTTTGAAAACCTTCAGATGAACAGTTAAAATCATGTCAGAGGAGACGCCTGTGGAAGACGAACCACTATTTATACATCACTTCAGACCTTGTCCATATTAGAGATCAGGCTTTTTTGCCACCAAGTCCGAGTTTGATTTTGCGTGATTGGCCGATACAACACTTCTATAATAATTTTTTTTTAAATGATGATGCTAAATTAACGTGCAGACCTCGTTAGCCTGTCAAACACAAATTAGTAGTGGCGTTGTTTGAGCTGTGGGTTCACAGCGTCAGAAAAAAGTAGTGGCTTATAAACCGGAAATTACTGTAGATATATTATTTCCGATCAGAGTCTTAAATCACATGATCAGATTGAGACATCCCTACTATTAATACAGAAACTTTCCTGAAAGATATACATTTTTTTTCTCAAGAATAAATAGCTGCAACATTCTAAATATAACAAACTTTTTTTTTAATTAAGCAAACCTTTCTTAGTAGGTGAATACATAACAAAGCTCATATGGCTGATCACCACATGGTTCATTACTATCTGCCTGAGCTTCATTCTGACTACGTAGTAATTCTCAGAAGCATGCAGCGGGTAGATTTATAGGAGGAAAATCCCAATTTGAGGTCCGACATCAGCTGTGGTGAGTGGCAGTCCTACCTGGCACTCGTGACAGCTGTTGGCACAGGTCCAGTCTGAGTGCCTCGGCCCGTTGAAGGAGGTAACCCCAGGATCGCATCTGTACCTCGTAGCCAAACAGGATGTCTGGGTCAAACCTGTCACAACACATTCTAATCAGAGAGCTACTCCACCACTATAGCTGTTTATTCTGGAGCAAAGCTACACTAACTCTCCCCACTCAGAGCTTCCCACATTACCATTAACGGTCAAAATGTAACAGCTTTACTACCGATTCTTAAGGGTGATAATATAATTTCTATGAGCATTCACCTTGTTTTCAATTCAGTACTACAAGTGTCACTTAGGCTACCTTCACACACTGTATGTTTTAATGCTTGCCGAAATTGGTTGTAGACATTATAATTCAAAGTTAACTGCCAACAGACTCATGTGTGAACGGTCTACAGCCCTAAACTGATCTGCATGTACAAGACATAAAAGTCAGATGAAACAAACGCTGAGCCTGACGTCACATTACAAAACATCGGGGATGAATTCAATTTACGGCCACATATGAAAGCTATCTGGAATGGATTTGAAACAGAAAGGGGAAAAAAATCTGATTGAGCTATTGGTCATATAGGGACAAAAAAAAAAAAATCAGATCTGGGTCACTTTTCACTGCTGTGTGGATGTAGTCTTTAAAGGGGACATATTATGCAAAATGCACTTTTTAATGTCGTCTGTATGTGAGAAGACCCTTTAAAAAAACAAAACCAACCACTCTCCTTTTCTCCTGATCCATTTCTTGTTGGAAGGGGAAGAAAAGACCCTCTTTTGGATTTACCCACCCCACCCCACCATGTCAGGTAACCCCACCTACTGGTCACAGACACCTCTGCTCAGAGATCCGCCATTATTCTCTATTGGTAGCACCAATGTGCGTCCGGGTCCTCGGTTGGTCAGACCCGGGTTGATTGGACGGGCTGGTCCATGAATTGCATCGCGGCCATGGTCTCGTGGCTCATCTGGCCACCCCGGGTCAGATGAACAGGACCCGAACGTGCACCAGGGCTGTTAACGGACCAGTGGGTGGAGTCAGCTGTGGCTCATTTGCATTAAAGCAAGAGGCACTAAAAGCGAGTAGTTTAACAAGGCCTGTTTTGACAGGTTGAAGAAGCTGCTGTATCTCTTCATCAATGTGGTATTTTGACCAAAGCATGTTACAGACACCAGGGAACTGTGTTCACTTGTGGAAAATAGCTATTTGTCCCCTTTAATAGAAACCCTTTTCATTCTCAAATTATTGGCCAATTTTTTATTCACTTAAAATCCTCAAAAATGGAAAAAAAAAAGTTGACCCTAACCCTAACCCATTTTACAGTAAGATGTGCTGTACCTTCTCATGATGGTAACCAGTTCCTGAAACAGCATCCTCTCATCAGCTGCATATGTCACCTGCAGCCCAGAGACGCCTGACCTGACCAGCAGGGGCGCCGTTCTCCTCTGACCTGAGAGGGGGATATGATTTATAACATAAGATAATCATTCATTAGTCCCACAGTGGGGAAATTCCCATGGTTACAGCAGCAACAGACAGTAAGAATAAAAGCTTAATTTACAGTAAAGAACAGTATACATTGTACAAGATACACAAGGAATACAAGTACAGGAAATGGGATATGTACAATGTCAAAAATGACTAATGTGCAGTGAGGTAGTGGCATTCTGTACAGAGAGCAATGACAAAAGTGACAGTGTGCAAATGAGGTAAAGTGGCCAGTGTACAGCGGTACCTCAACCTATGAAATTAATTTGTTCCATAAGTGGTTTCATACCATGAATTTTTCATAAATAATCACATTTTACATGTAAAAGGCCTGATTGGTTCCAAGGCCCCCAATACTACCCCCTAAACCCTTTAAAAATTATGAAAGTATCCACATTTTATATAAAATATGTGTTAAAAGTAAAAGAAAATTTAGATTTTAGATTTAATCTATTGGTCTCAGAGGGGAAATGTGTCTTCACTGACTGAATATCAAACCATTAAAATTAACCAGACATGTAAATAATTTCCATACCATTTGGTCTAATTGTCACCTTCAACAATGTTTGCTGACGGACATTTGGTGAAAGATCGATACAAAGCTGACTGCCTTTGATGGCTTTTTGTTCCTAAAATGCGCAAGGCATACGTCGTCAAAATGGGTGATAGCACGACTTGTGAAAATTTTTTCGGGATGATTTTTCCACAAATTGTGAAAGTTGATAAAATGTGTCCATCGTGTCTTTTATTGGTGCTGATAGAATGATGGCTGCTGCCTCTCAGAATCAGAATCCTTTTTTATTGTCATTGTCCCATTTGAGAAATGTAAAATACTTCTTTTGATAACGCAGCCCGCTTCTTCTTTTCATTCGCACCAGGAATCACTTTCTTTGGGCTCACGATGAATAAGGAATACGTACTGTAATAAAGTTTCAATGAGCACACTGGGAAAAACTCACCAAATAGCATTAACTTTGTCCTTTACGCCTGTTAGAACTCTGTGATGAATGAGGGTCAAAGGCTCACAAAAAGCATCATGGGTAGCTCCCTCACAGCCAATGGGATGATATGTACAGTGCGTATTTACGTACATTATGTACAGTTCTGTAATTACATCTCGGGTTCATTTCATTTCATGAATTTTCTTTCATATTCAGAGACGAAAAATTGACAAAGGTTTTTCATAACTTGGATTATTCGTTACTGTAGCTGGGTCTTTCTTAAGTTGAGGTATGACTAAACGTGCAATAGGGTCCAGGAAATTGATCACAAACCATGCCTTTTCCGGTCCATGTCCATAAAACAAAACAATAAAACAAAAAAAAAAAAAACCTGATCAGGGTAAGTAATAATAAAATTAGTAATATATTTTAATTGATGTGTATAAGACTTATTTTTGTACTATTTTGATAAACTACTATAGATTTGGATATTCTTTTGACATTTGATTTCTGTTTAAATAGGGGTGGGAGATAATAAGTTTTTCACTTCTTCCCACTCCTTTTCGAATATGTTAATTGCCGTTTCTTTCTTTCTGACTTTTCCTTTGCTTTTATTTTTTAAACTTTTTGTTCTTTAATGTTTTGGTATCATTATTATCATTTGTATGTCTGACATATTCGAAAAAAAAAAAAAAAAAAAAAAAAAAAAAATCAGGGTAACACATTTAAGATGATGGCATACGACAAAGAATGGCCCTCATTGATGACTGTAGTATATTTTAATCACCTTGATCTCGACTTTGATAATCTTTGTCCACCACTATGGCGCCGGTCAGCTGGGTACCATCTACACCAGGCAGAGGAGCATCAGAACTGAGGCAGTAGAATAAGGCACATACTGGGTCAAACTCTGGGTCAGGTTCGAGGTCACGTCGAGTTCGTGCGTGGAGTTCCATGCCCATTAGTGTTAGATACTGCACCTGAAGTCCAAACACAAAATAAGAAAAAAGAAAACAACATTGTTATCTTCCCTTAAAGGTAGCGAACACACTTTATTATGTTGAAAAAGACTTATTTTTATATACATGTTTGATTGGAGTCTGCAATTTAAAATGAGATGATCAGCCTCAAAATAGGTACATTACAGCTTCTCTGGTCTGGACTGAACTGATTTATGGCAGACTTATGTCACTGACACCACACCAGCAGAGCTCAGTGAGAAATAAACTGAATGAGATTGGAGTACGATCTGTAGTTTTTCCAAAATAAAATGATTTGTTAGATTTATTTAGCTGTGACAGTGGACACTGGAACTGGAGCTGGACTGGCACCAAGAAAAATACAAAATAAATGGGAGAGTGATAGACGACGGACAGACTGAATAATGTTCTAGAGCTCTGTGGAAAAAGAGGCAAGCAGCAGTCGGATCCAAATGAGGTTCAATTTTTGGTTTCATGTTTACTTGTCTTGTTTCAGTCTCACTTTATACCCGGCAAGTTGCTGTGTTTAAAAAAGAAATGCAGAGTTGTAAAGAGGATCAGCTCTTCATTCATTGGCTTCAAAATAAACTCACACCTTTACCAGAGTTCTGCCGTTACGACAGTAGAGCAAGTACTCCTGGGAGGCGGAGTCTTTATTCTTTCTATCCACTCAGCATCAGTGGGTCTGAGGTTAAACGAGTAGACAATTTTAAATATCTTTGTGTGACAATCATGTAAGACCTGTCCTGGTCTCTTCACATACAGAAGGTCAGACACCTTTGACGCCTGAGAAACTTCAAACTCCTCCTTACAGTGTTCAACACCTGCCCCATTGAGAGCATCTTGAGCAGACATATCACCATCTGGATGGGTAGCTGCACCAAAGCAGCACTTCATAGCCCTAAAAAGGCTGGTCTGCTCAGCTGAGTGGACTATCAGATCCCCCCTCACCAACATGCAGGACATTTATATCAAGTAATGGAGGTCAAGAACCGAAGATCATGAAACAGCCTAACCATCCTGGAAACCATCTCTTCTCTCCAATGCTGTCAGGCAGACACTACCATTGCCTAAAGACTGTAGCAGAGAGGATGAGGAACAGTTTCTTCCCTCAGGCCATCCATCTGCTCAAGTCTGAGCTTTAAAAATAGGGCCAATGTCCCTGTGCTCATCAGGGCCTCACAACTGTGATGTCTTACTATCAACAAAAGGGAGTCATTCAATAGATCATAAAATCAATTCCACTATGTGTCTTTATCAACAAATGCCAAAAACAGTGTGAATGGTATAGGAAGCCCCCAAAGCTCTTCTGACTGAACAAAAGTAGGTAACTGACATTACTGTGGTTAAAGCTGTTAAATCCTACATAGGAGGTTGTTGGCGGAAACTAATTTTGGGGCAATTACTTTCTTTTATCTTGATTGAAACTGAACTCAGTGAATCAATCAGAAATGCAATCTGTTGAGAACTGAGGGAAGAGTAGTTATTTTAGTGAGCAACTGGAAAAATAAAGTTGTAAACAAAGTGTTTACAAAGGCATATTTTGACAAACAAATAGAGAAGTTTTGTGCCCAGTGTTTAGATCTATCTAATGAATCAATCAGAATTGAAATACGTTAAGAAATGTGGGAGAAGAAGTGATTTTAGTGAATTGTGAACGCCAACAGACAGATTATTATCTCATCCCTGGATGAGCTAATAATAATAATAATAATAAAAACTGGCCTGCACTACATACTGGCACTCGACATTTAGTAAATATCGTCGAACTCTTGCTCATATGTCCGATGGAAAAGTGAAAAATGTTTTCCAGGACGTTCCAATAGTGATTAGGACACAAAAGCCTTGAATGGTGAGGGATCATTCTATGTCATTCACAGAACCTCTTTCCCAATGTTTCAGGGTAGTTATGGTGTGGTACTGATGTGATCTACCTGCCAAGCTTTGTCGTATTCTCCTGTTTGAATGTCATCATTTTAGAAATTAGCACTCGCTGATGACAGTGGCTTCTATCTGTCTCACTGTACTAAAGGTTTCCTGTCAGTATGACATGACAGCTCAGTGTTGGCATCCGACAGCAGCTGCTCTCCATTCAGTTCACTTTCAGTAGCGTTCAGTTCACTTCAGTGTCCTATATCTGACCGGAGTCTCCAGTGGACCATGGTGTTTACTGGACTGTGTGTGGGTGTGGAACTGTCAGGTCGATATGATGTTGATGATTGATGTGATGTTCATGATTGATGCGAGTGGTGACTTTAGCCTGTTAGCGGCTGAGACACTGCCAGGATTTAGTTCATAAGCAGTTAAAGAAGAAAATAAACAAAAACGCTGGCAATAGCCGTTAGCCAAATTGGTACTTTAACACTTTCATGCATGAATTATGACATCAATCAATTTTTTTCCCCCCTGAATCTTTATTACTCTTTAGACATTAAAAGATAGAAGTCATTGAAAATTTGTTTATTTACCTATTTGTTATAGAGCTGCCAAAATGTTCACTCAGTTGGACATGCATTTACTAATAAACTGTGTGAAAACTGTGTGAAAACTATAAAAACATTTTAATGCTGCTAATCTAATGTTTTCTCATATTTTAATATGACTCTAATACTAGTCATTATTTATTTCATGGAGATAATATGAAAAAAAAAACTTTTTGTTGTTAATTATGGTCTAATAAAAAAGAATAACTTACTTTTTGCTCAAACATGCTATTGCAGATCAGATTTATTAAGAAGAGCAAATTTATAGTAATGGTGTCAACTGCAGTGTATAAGATGATGTATGAGTGCCCAAAGTCTTAGATGATATGGAACTAAAGAAACAAAAACTATGAATATACAAGAGAACAGCTTTGAATATCTGTCCACTGCTGTACATGAAAGGGTTAAATGGTAAAAGGACTGAGCTTATATAGTCCATTTTATGCATCCATGGTGCCCAAAGCGCTTTATAATTTCCTCACATTCACCCACACATTCATTCACCAGTAGGTGCTGCTGCTATGCAACGCGCTGTCAGACCCACTGGAAGAAATGTAGGGTTCAGTGTCTTTGCCCAAGGACACTTGGACATGTTGACCGCCAGAGCCAGGATTTCAACCACCAAACCTTTGGTCATTAGATGACTCACCCTACCAACTGATCCACAGCAACAACACAACTATTAAACATTAATAGTTGTCCAATATTTCAGTAAAAGAGCATCCTACTTTGAGTATCAGTAAACCTTATCGTATTTGTATATATATATATATATATATATATATATATATATATATATATATATATATATATATTGTTTTTAATGTCTCTAGATACTGAATTGAATGCTTTTCAATGTCATTTAAGGCCTTCATTTTTACAAAATGTATTTAATTACTGTTTTAATGACCCACAGAATCCCTGTTTATCTTAAACTCAGGAGAAACTAAAGTGATGCAAAGCTTTGGGTTTCATGAGCAGAGACCAGTGCAGGATCTCTTTTTCAACTACTTCCTGATGTCTCCACAATTGACATCTTTTTTGAAACCCTGTCTTTAGTTGTCAAAGTACACTCAGGAAATTATCTGGTTCCAGTCAATAAAAAAACGTATGATGCCAAACAAATATATCTATTTTTTGGTCAAAATTCTCAAACAGATCAAAACTGTGTGCACAAATGGAAACAGTAGTGATTCAATGTTGGGTCTTGAATTCAAACTCATTCCATTATTATCATTATTACATTTTATTTATTTATTTGGTGTCTATGTGTCAATCTGTCTGTTTTGTTTGATTGCTGAGTTCACTTTGTCTCATTAATTTCTTGTGTATTAATTTTTGTCTTGCCTTCAAGGATGTGTCACTCTGTATGCATTTTTTTTTAACTTTCTCTGTATGGCAGTATAGATGTGTATGTGTGTGTGTATGTGCACTTATATAGCGCTTTTCCGTCATGATGCTCAAAGCGCTTTACATTAGCCTCACATTCACCCATTCACACACACACACACACACACTCATACACCAGTAGGTTTCTAAGGTTCTGTCAGTTCTACTGGGAGACTAAGTTCAGACATAGATGATAGGTGAGGTGAACTGATCCAAGAGACTTGGGTGGGGATTAAATAAATTCAAATTCCTACCACTCCTTTTTGAATATGCAAATAAAGTAATGTTTTGTCATGTTTTTTTTTCTTGTTTTGTTTTATTATTTGTTTCACTTGCAAGGACTAAGTGGGATTATGGTGTTTTGTTGAAAATTAGAAAAAAAAAACAAAAAACAGTGTATGGTACTGACTTGGTGTGTTGTAAAACCATTATCTGTCCCTCTCCATGAGGAAAAGCTTGGCTT
The DNA here is from genome assembly GCA_020466265.1 of Siphamia tubifer. NCBI lineage: Eukaryota > Metazoa > Chordata > Actinopteri > Kurtiformes > Apogonidae > Siphamia > Siphamia tubifer. The sequence continues at coordinate 34,195,868 of CM035805.1, forward strand.
ATTAAATTAAAAGCTAGACTGAACAAATATTTTTATGAGTGTCGGTGTTTAGCAGATGCTGAAGCTGAGTTAAAGCTCACCTCATGCAGAGCTTTGGCTTCCTGCAGGTTCTGCATGCTGACTTTAAAACCATACGAGTTGGCTATACTGGGACCTTCAATTTGCGAGTTCTCTTTCTTTGGCATGTTCAAGGCAGCAAACTGGTTCTGCACAAAGGGAAAGCAACATGACAAAACATAAAAGTCACACAACTTGGGAGTCAAAAAGGTGTCTGTGCACCAGCTGCACACGTCCCCTTAATGGGCCGATTACTCTTCGATGTTGACAGCAGTTAGAAAAAGGAGGGCTGAGGTCTGACCTTCATCTGTGTGTTCAGTAATACTCTTCTCAGAGGCTCTGCTTGGCTTCTCCTCCTCTGCTGGATTCTCTGAGAAATTGGACCATCTGCAGTAGACAAAAATGTAAAGAACAAAGATTAGCCATTAAGAAATAATATGGAGGAAGTGAATGAACGAGACCGTGTAGTATTAGACCATGGATGCCTTAACCCTAACCCAACCTTGGTCCTCCAGAGCCACTATCCTGCATGTTTTAAATGTTTCCCTCTTCCATCACACCTGATGGTTGCTAATCAGGCTTCTGGAGAGCTGATGATATCATCATTTGATTGGATATGATCATTTGAGTTAGGTGTGTTAGAAGTGGGAAGCATGCATCTGAAACCTGCAGAACAGTAGCTCTTGAGAACCGGGGTTGGGCACCCCTGTGTTCGATGATGCTCCACATACAGTAGCTGTAAAAAACAGAATAGAAGAAGGAAGAGTGGCTACTGCTGTTCTTTCTAAAAATTGATAAGACTGAAGAATGTTATATCACAACGTTATCAAAATATAATAGTTTATTCTTCAAACTAAGACATGATCTTACATGCTCTACCCTTCTCATACTGCATAGATCCCTCATTGAACCACATCTCAACTACTGCAATATGGTCTAACACTTTTCAAAGCCGCCTCAAACCATTTTCTTTACAAAAGAAAATTATTCATGAAATTACATGGTCAAGTTTTACAGCTCCCTCTGGACCCATTTTTCTCTCCCTTGACCTCATGAAGTTTCCTGATCTCAATGTTCACAGCAATCTACGTACTTAATAAACACCTATGTGAGCTCATCATTATCTCCCAACCCCTGCATGCTTACACAAGGACAAAAAAAACATAAGCCTGGGTGTCCTTTGCAGAGATCCACTGATGTGGAATTAATCAAATGAGTTTATCTATCTATATTTCTGCTTTAAAATAATGCTGGAAAGAAAGTTCTATAAAAGACGATAAGTCACTACTTTTTCGCCAATGTTATGAACCAGCAGTTTAAATAATAATGCATCTAATTTACGTTTCATCTGGTAACCGGTTGTCAAAGAAGGAAATAGAGCTGCTGCATGTAAGCTTGGCATCAGAGAATTGATTGTGAGATGCTGGAGACAGAGTGGGTGCAGCTTACAGCCTGGTGCGCCTTATAGTCCAGAAAATACAGTGATCTGTCAGAATAATGTCCTCTTTTAGAAATGCTGCTGTGCTGTCTGTGTGCATGTGTACTCGTACCCAAGTATGATTGTGTGGATGCTAATGTACAGGGCAGCTATGGCTCAGTTGGTAGAGCAGGTCGTTCAATGACTGAAGGTTGGTGGTTTGTGTCCTGGCTCTGGCAGTCCACATGTCAAAGTGTCCTTGAGCAAGACACTGAACCCTGACTTAAAGCCTATTTATACTTCGAAGTGTTGGGGGATGTCGCAGTCTCTTTAGCCCCCATCGCAGAGAGTTGCGTGCACCTCCCGGAAAATGTAACTCACCACAGACTGTCGTAGAGAAGACCAGAAAAGAGGCCTCTGATTAGTCCATTCTACATCTGCACTACATGCACCTTTCATTTCCCTATTTTTCCGTCTTGTTTTGTGTACACGAATGTCATTGTTGAAAATGACTCGTGTAAATATGGATTCAGCCGAGCGCATGAGGAAGTGGAAGAATCTGCAAGACAAGTTTGTTCGACAATGAAAGGGTCTGGTGTCGAAAAGGAGCGGGGATCCAGGTGGGAAATCTTAGCAAATTCATGAGAGTGCCCCTTGCTGCTGTGTTGGTGAGTAGCAAACGCCATGTACTCCCTTGCACTGGCATAAATTACAAATATCTGCGACAAGTTAACTGCGACATTTTGCTGCGAGAGCATGCAGAGGACTTTAGGCTCCCAGTAAGTCGGGCAGAACCTTAGAAACCTACCAGTGTATGAATGGGTGAATGTGAGGCTAATGTAAAGCGCTTTGAGCACCATGAAGGTGGAAAAGAACTAGAGAAGTGCAGTCCATTTACCATTTAATGTGAATGCTTGGGTGTGGTGTGTGATGATGACTGCATATTTTAAGCTACTTTATCTCTAACGATACCAGAGGGTACATCATGACCTTATAGTTCATGGCAGAGCATGACTTCTCAGTTTTGGGATTTAACAACAAAGGGTAACTCCTAAAACTTATTGGGATAAATAAATCCAAAGTCTTACGACCTGTCTGTGTTGATCTGATATTATTTCTTCTCCTTAGCAACAGCATATTAACCAATCACATGTAAGTTTAGTGCATGCTACTATAAATTCTTGGATTAGGTCAAGATAAGATAAAATCAGATATGCCTTTATTAGTCTGACTAGGGACTAATAAACCAACCAGAGAGGGTGAAGCTGCATTTGTCAGTTTTCCACTTGTACACAATAAAGATGGTCTGATTGACCACCAATTCATTCTCTACAAATTGTTTACCCTTCCACAACAAGTGTTGCCAATGTGCATTGTGCAAAATAACAGTTTTAATAAAAGCAAAGGACGAATATTTGTTTGGTACTTTGATTGTCGCCTGCAAAAAAAACCCACTCACCAAGCACTTGCTTCCTCAACCCCCTCTCACATAGAAGTGAAGAGATATAGTGAACGACATGTATGTATTGGAAAGAATTACTTTTTGTTTTCATCTTTTAAAAAAAAACAAAAAAAAAACTGTTTTCATTAAACTCTGGACCAAATGGGGCGAGTATATTCAACCTTTACAACCAGATTTTGTGTAAGCCTGAACTGTAACTTCGACTCTCATAGTTTCTGGTTTTATTATATTTTTTAACCTTATAAAATCACTTCTTTCTCCCAGTATGTATACAAGTACAAACATTTCTAAAATATGTGGATGGCAGTGAATCCAAAACTGATTTTAATATTTTACATGTTATGTTATAAACTGCTGTCCTATTAATTAAAACATGACAAAAAGCAGAGAACAATTTGATGAAAAAAAGTAATGGGTTTTCTTTGTTTTGGAGGTAATAATTCAAAATTCACATGAAATAAGTCAGTGTAAAGTCTGTGTGTTAATTCCCCCATGGCCTATGTTTACAGAGCAGAGTGGATGTGCGGTTTTCTTACCGTCTGTTACGGGCGTGCTGCACACAGGCTCTAGATCCTCTTCACTTCTCTTTCGTCTCCTTAAGAACGGCGTGCTGTGAAGAAGGCGTGGGCTCATACTGCTGTCGTCTGTGTTACTGACGTGAAGTGGAGACGGACTGAGTCTGTCCAGGGTGTTGGAAGGCCTGGGTGACAATGTTTCTGCACACTTTGGACTTTGTGTGTCAGGCCCTGAGGGGTTGGGTTGACATGGAGGCAGCTCTGTAGATTCTGGAGAGCTGCTTTTATCATCGTCATCACCTTTTTCCTCATCCAGATCCACAATTTCTTGGTCTGAAACCGGGCTGATGTCTGTGGATTTACACTCAGCACCTTCATTCCTCAGAGGAGATATGATTAAGGACAGGTTGCGTTTCTTTCTTCTTGGCGTTCTCTGATTGGACGGCCTTCCTGACAGCTCCACCCTCTTTGCTGGTTCCTCTGCCTCATCTGGGCACTTATTGACGGCCACTCTCTCCTTGTCCTGCAGCCCTGTTTCTCTGCGACTTTTCTGTAAACTCTCGTACTGTTTCCTGGCTTCCAGCCACAGCTGCACTCGCTCTCTGTTGGGTGGGTTTTTGCAGGGCACAAGCGTAACCTTCTTGACGCTGGATGAAGACGGGTCATCCTCAGCCTGCTCTGCCTCAGCTGCCAGGCAATGGGAAGATGAGGTAATAGCACTGGGGGTGTGTGTCATAGCTGAGAAGGCGGTCTTCCAGAAGTGGAGGCCTTCCAAAGACATGTCTCCACTGAACTCTGTTAGCTCTTTGGCCAGTCTGGTTCCCACAGTTAACTTACGACCACCGACCTCCCTGTAGAAAATAGACGGATGTCATTAATTCACCTTCTGCAGGAAACTAATGACCTCAAATGATCTGATAAAGTAGAGGATAAAGGTTTTTGGACACCCTTAAAAGTTCACAAGAGTTTACAATAATATCATGAAACATTTGGAGAAAAATTGTTTTTGTGTTTCAAAAGATGTGACTGAACATGAAACATGAAAATATTTGTTTGTTTATTGCTTATAAAAATATAATAAATTGACCATTTCAACGTGTTATGTCTTGGCTGAAACATTCAGTTTTGAAGATATACAAGTATAGGGGAAAGGGGAAAAAAATGGAAACTCAAATGTACAAGTTTTTAAAAGAAGATTTCAGAGGCATCTGCTACTGGAATATGCTCCAAAATTAGCGAAATGTTGTAATCCTGTTCTTTGCATACATGGAACTTGTTTTAAGACTGTCGATGACTACTCCGAAAAATTATTTTCATTATCAATAATTTTATTGTGTATGTATTTTTTGCTTTATTTTATTTTATATGCAGTTTTCTTTTGTGTATGAAGCCCAAAAGTATTGTCTTTTCTTATACGACTGCCACCTTCTTTTACCTTGAACTCAATAAAAAGAATAACTTAAAAAAAAAATCGTAATAAAGATGGAAAAATTACTTGAAATGGGATGGAAAAATGCTTAAATAATGAGGAAATAAGGAATAAGAAAATTAAACTTTTTGGTTGCAAATAACCAACTTTAACCGTTACTATTAAGTTAGATTGACAGATATATGAAGTTAGATAATGAATGATATATAATAGATGAATTAAATCTATATGATTTACTCACATTGGCTTCCCAGGGGCATCTGATGGGTCGCTGCAAAAGGGCTCCTGGAACGTAGCCTCTGACATGTCAAAGTCTAGCAGATTGCTGAGGATCTCGTCTCTGCTCGGAGGGGACATCAGGGGTTTGAGAATGTGAGCTCCGCCTCCTGTCCCTCGCAGCAGCTGATTTGACCTCACCTGTGATAGTGAGCTGATTGAGCGGGGGGAACTGCTGGGCGTGGTGGACGTCAGTCCGTCGATGCCCTCCGGAAGCTCACTCATTGGTGAGCTGTCGTGGTCGACGAAGGACACGGATGACAAAGGCATCGGCAGGACTGGGTCCAGGGCTGAAAAAAGGAGCTCTTTTCTCTCACAGTGAAAGTCTTGAAAGTGGCTGAGGGTGTGGGCTTTACCTAATGGGAAATCCCAGTCTCGGCTCTTTACCTTCTCGGAATCTAAAGACGTGAGGTGATTCGACAGAGGTTCTCCATTCTCTGGTCTGCCAAAGAGCTCAGGACTCCCAGGTCTTGACCTATGCCAGTCTGAACCTCTTTGAAGCTCCTCTCCTGAACCAAACAGCCGATCGTGTTTCTTATCAAAACCCAGGGCCTGAGTAGAGACAGCGTCTTGTGACACGTCGCTCAGAAACTTTACAGGTAAGTTTTTATCAGTGAGCACAAACTGACTGCCACTGTACGGGCTGGAGAAGTCTGTCTGATCAATGGCATTTATATCGAAGGTGTAGTTGTGCGGCAGCTCTGGTGACAAACTGTCCTCTATGAAGTTGCAGTTGTCCATCCCAGGGTCCGACAGGAACATAGGGCAGTCATCTGACAAGTTGCCCTCCTGCTTCACCGATAGGTTTGGCTGAGTACTGTTAATCTTGCTTTTCCTGTTTCTGGGCTTCTTATCCTTAGGAATGGTGGATTTGGGGATCCTGGGTTTTCGAGGAGCAGCAGAGGGAGTTCTTTTGGGTTTAGCTGGTTTAGTTGCAGGATCCAGAAGTGCCGCAGCCTGAGCTACAGCTGTGGACTGGCTGTCTGCTCCAACCACTTGTAGAGGAAGAGCCTGCCCCTGCTGCCTCTTCTGGAGAAGCCTCTTAAGGACCGCTAATCCAGACGGGGTCTCTGACAGAGTGGGGAGAGCTCCGTTCTTAGGGCCTGAGTGTGAGTCTTCTAGTTGGACTGCTTTACTGGAACTATCTTCCAAGACAGGTCGATGAGCCAGAGGAAGAGTTGGGGTTGTGCAATGGTTAGGAGAAGCTTCCATCTTCACTACAGTGGTCTGGCATCCTTGCTGCCTCAGTTGGGCTGGTGATGAAAAGCTTTGGTTGACCTCCATGATTGAAGTCTCATAGTCCTCAAGCTTTGGTTCTATAGACTGACACATGGACTTGGATGCTGCCAGAGATGCAGTCTGTGAATCAGCCACACTGTTACTATCTGAGCTGAAAGGCTGCTGAAATGGAGGAATGTCTTGAGAGGAACCGTTAGAAGGAGGGAACTCATCTTCAGAAAAAAGGACGTGGGAATTGTCATTTAAGTCTTGGCCTTTGGGATCTTCTTTCTTCTTTTTACGGGACCTTCTAGGCCTTGGGGTTGCTTTAGAATTATTTTCCATTTCTTCAATTGTTTCTGTAGGCTTCTTTCTTTGCCGTGATGCAGCACTGCTATTTTGTTTTGGTTTCTCCTTTTTGGGCTCATCTTCCTGTGCCGGTTTTCTTTTAACATCTGTGAATTTCTTAGATTTGGCAGTTTGAGACTTACTTTTTGTTACTTTGGTTGAGGACACCATGACAGAAGCAAGACATGGGTCTTGTAGTGGGTTTATCAGGTGGCCTGAACTAAGGGTATCCATTAAAGGATCACTTGGCGACCAACAACGTGGGGGTGTCATGTCTGTAGGGCTTGAGGATCTATCGGATAAATAGCCCAGTTCTACCATGACATCAGTGTAGTCAGTCTCATGATCATCTGCTAGCTCACAGTAACATGGCCGGGGGGGCGGTAGAGAGGGTAGAACTAAACCTCTCTGACAGGCTTGAGTCCTTTTGACTCTTTGACTCTGTTTGACTCGTGATTTGGACACATTCTTCACCGTTTTCTTATTTGTAGAGTTGACCTTTCCCTTCCGTTTGGGGTGTTTCTTTGCTTTTGGTTCAGTGATAGGAAACCTGACAGCGGGGGACTCTGGGACCTTAGGCCAAAAATCCTTCAGAGGCGCCAGTTTGCCGTAGTGCTCCAACTTGTCTGGTGTCAGCGTCACACACTCTTCCTCTGACTTCACTTTGGACATCTTCACCAGCATGTTCTTCTGTCCTTTGAACCTGTTGATGATAATGTACTTAATGATGATGGGCGGTTCCTTCTTGCGGCGCTTCTGCCATTTTGGTTCATCCCCACTGGAGACGGTACTGTCCTTCTGCCGTTCTTTGACTAAAGTGGAGTTTTTACAACGAGCAGTTCCTGAGTGTTCTCCATCCTCGCTGTCATAGATCATCTTTCGCTTAGCCCTCAATGTGTACTTACTACCAGGTAATGCTGATGCTTTCGTACAGGTGACATTGCCGGGTAGATCTCGCGGCACTTTTGTCGTTTCTTCTACTGTGTTTTCAATGGCTTCAGAGCAATTGGTGGAAACACTGGTGGAGCTCGGAGGAGCTAGGGGTTCTGAAAGTGGTTCTGGCTTGTCATTTAGGGAACTCCCCTCATCTTCTTGCTTCTCTTCTTCGACTGGCTTTGTGTCCGTAGGAGGACAGTCTTCAGTTAGCTTAGCCTGATTTTCCTGACTATCGTCTGAAGATGGTGTTTCTGTTTCCGAGTTAACAGGAGAAGCAGGTTTGATCGATGTGATGCCAGTGCAAACCTGACTGTCAGAGGTAGAGCTTTCGACTGTTTGGGTTTTATTTCTCTGTGATGCAACTGGTGATCTTTTTTTATTTAACTTTAGCCTAGAGCGGCGAGGTTGTGCCAGTTCTACTTTACTGCAGGGATCTGAGATCTTTTTGTTTCCAGCTTTCTTCCGAGTGAGGCAGTTGGAGAGGATAACGCTCGGAAAGAACTTATAGTGTGCTTCCTGCTGAGCACCGATAGTCCTTTCAGTCTTGTTTTCCTGATAGTCCTCGTACCTGATTTTGAGTTCACCGACGTCCCCCTCTTCACTGTCCTGGCTCATTTCCTCCTGAGAATCGAGAAAGTCATCCTCTTCCATGGGTGACTTGGCTGAGATGTTCCTCAGGATGGGATTTTTAGTGTCCTTCTGGCTCAGTTCCAGATCTCCTTTCGCCGGACAGTTTCTCAACTCTGAGTAACACAGGGAGAAGGTCCTGTGGTTCTGAAGAATAGACAGACGGTTTGTTTCTACATTCTTTACGCTGCCGTACTTCTTCCTGGTTTTGGTGACTTTTCCGTTACTGAATGGGAAACTTTCTAAATCAGTCTTGTCCAAAGTTATGGCATTTTTCTTGTCATAGGTGTACAATGGTCGTATGTCCTCTTTGTCTACACAAATCGGGGACACCTCAGCATGATTAACTATTTTGCAGGGAATTGGGTGTTTAACTGGTGGGATGTATGGGATTTCTTTATTGACCTTGAACCCTGTTGAACATTCACTACTGCTGTCCTGGCTGTTTTTTAACTGAAAGTGCTTATCAAGTGGTTGTTCTGTGTCCAGTACATGACTGGGTCTATGCTCAGGGTGTTTACACTCCAGAAGGATCTCAGCTGAGGAAGGGGCCTCCAGGTGGGCCGTTTCCCTGGGGAAGGCATTCCTTTTCACCAGCATCTTCTCTGTGACTAAGAGAGAGGACTGTGTCATGGAGCCGCTGTCTGTTAAAGATGAATCTGTGGATAAAAGCGAAGAGGAGGAGTCTCAGTAACGATAACAACACACAGGTTTCTCAGTTTGAAAAGGGAGTTCATGCAATTCTACAGGAATTAATTAATGAGAAAATCTTTGCTGTAATATTTCAAACTAAGAATTAGGGATGATGTCCTGAGCTAATCTAAAGATCAGTATCACAACTTGAGAGTCAACTGCAAAGGGACTAGAGTCTGATGACTCACCGCTGCTTTCGTCCGCTGCTCCATCGAGTTGGGGGATGGACAGGTTGGCAAATAGAGAACTGTTCCCACTCCACTCCATGTCTTCATCACATGACTCCTGCTGCTCGTCACTCATGCTGTCCTCTGCTTCTTTCACACCAGCCCTGCAGGCAGAGATTTAATTTAAGTATTTTATTTGTACATAAATCATAAACGGCAAAGAAGATAAGAAACAACACAATTCACAAACAATTAACATCATTGTGCAAGAGAGGAAGGAAGCCAAAAAAGGCTTACGGAAATACCTCCTCAGAAATAGGCAATACACAGAGAAAGAAGAAAAAAACTAAAATTACGATTGGTTCATTCCATATTAAAGGTGTCATTCCATGGTTATTTTATTAATATTGCTGTGTTCTCCATTGTTATTGAAAGTATTGTGTGTTGGTTCTAAAAAAAAAAAAATGTCCGGATTGTTTTGTTTTCAAATGTTTTTGGAGGGTAGAAAAATGACTTGAGGTTTGAACAATAGAGTTTACCGGTACTTCCGCATACATGTCCATGACACAGTGATGTAGCGCCTCTGATTAGCTCAGAATATGTGAAGAAACACTCTTCCCTCCCCTCTCGCTCTGTGTGTGTTTACCATCCAAGAGTAACATCCAGCTAGGTTTTGTGCCATTGCTTGTTTTGAAAATGGGCAGGGAAAAAATTTTTGGATTCACTGCAATGAGGAATGCCCTTAACCCCACGTGGGTGACACTAATATCCACATGGCATGTAGTGGACAGGCTTTTTCTGAGCGTCTCTTTTCTCTGTGTTGTTTTCTATGAATGGGAAATATAGCCAGTGAAGGTGACACATCACCTTCAAATGCAACATGTGTTGGTAACTCGGGGTGACCCATCAGAAATGTCAACATATTTACTTAAAATGTATAATTGCATGTTACAGAGAATGAAAAATGTGAGCTTTTTTTTCATTAATTAGAATCCTTTTGAAATGCTTTTTAAATAATTATAGGAAGGTGCTGATTCAAGTTCAGGACATGGACTATAATAGAGATGAGAGACAATGATGAAACCACGTACAGGCTCAGTGTGACGACCTTCAGCCGCCTGCTGAGCATCCTCTGGCTTTTTTCCCTTTTTACTTAAAATAGAAGCGCAGATTAGACCTTTATTTAACTCTAATATGACAAAGACAAACGCACCGTGGCAGAGGGGTGGCCTCTGGAGGGTCAGTGTCCCACCGCTGTGACATCACGACGCTGAGCTCTGCCTCCTCCTTGTCCAGCTCTGGCTCGGCCTCCTCCTCATCGCTGTTGCAGTGGTAGCTCTTGGCACCAGGAAGTGACTGGGACTGGGAATTCTGCCTGAGTGGGGTCCTGCAGAAACCATCATCTTCTAAGCCTGCCAGCAAATCAATGATGGCATGGTCTTGGCTGCTGTCTGCACGAACAACAAAAAAACCAAGCAGTCAGTACACATTACATTCATTAGCTTCACTTCCCGATATAAATCAGTGACATAAAAGCTGTAAAGGTTAACCTTCAGATAATGTTTGGCTCTGCTTTCACACCTTTATCTACTGACTTTTGGCTTCAACACATTTGGCTATAACACTACACTGCCAGTACATGACTTTAAATGGTTACATTTTAACCTGTTCTCAGCCCTATGTCCTGGTACTGGTACATAGATGATATTATTTTAATAACATATAGATATATATAGATCCCACATTAATGCACCCGCACTTGTCGTACATCAAGTCAACAAACTGGTTACAAAATATCAAATGTGTACATGATGGAATACTTAACAGCTCAGTTGCAACTAAAACCCCTACCTTCAAAAAGAGACAGGCTCCAATTCTTGATTATTTCAATTATGTGTTTTTTTGGTTTGTTTTGTTTTTCTTTTCCATTTTCTGCATGTGCATGCATTCTCCTCCCTCATTTTCTGTTTTCATTGTTGTAATCCAGGGTGGGGAGATATATGTATATATGTAGTTAATATGTTGAGAAAATATTTTTGTTCTGCTTCATCATTCAAAAGTTATCAACGCGCAGCATCTAGACCAGGGGTGGACAACCTGTAACACCCAAAGAGACATTTGAACCCGGTTTCCACGGAAAAGAAAAAACAGGGAGCCGCTCATCATTTTTAAAAATATCAGCCAATGTGTCTCTTTTTTTTGTTTGTATGTTTCCAGAGCTGCAGGTGATTCTGTCTGATTTTAAGTCTGATCACATATTTGGGCTCGAAATGAGACTAATACACTTGGTCAGATTTAGAGTTTTTCCAGTGTACTGCAGTCATTGTTAGGATATAGCAAGAATACAAAGATCTGTGTGTGTGTCTATCTCTGGGGAGAATCTCCTCCTCAGTGGTTGTCGAACCTAAGAGGGGGGAGCGGTTGGAAGACTGGGACAGAGGGAGGAAGGTCTGACTGCTCTCCAACAGACTCAGGATTGCCTCCTCATCAACAACAGCCTCTTCTGGGATTTTACTGGTGCTCCTCAAAGAATCTGAAACGAAGAACAGGAGAGAGGAAAAGTGTGTTAGTGCAGAGATACAACGCACACAAAGACACAGCAGTAGTGGCTGGAGTTCAGCGTGGGGTGAATGGGAGTGTGTGTCTGCGCTTTTACAGGAGGTCCCACACAGCCATCGACTGCAGATTAGGCTAATGCTAATCACAGAGCGGCAGAAACACAGCAGAAAAGATAGAGTAATGATAGACCCATATATCGGCCGCCAAAGATTAAAATTATTTTCTTGTATCGCTCTGTCATGTTGACTGATATGTTCTTTTTACCATGCCATGATTTACTGACAGGTAAAAGAAAAAAAGAGGAAAAGGAGTGAGAAAACAAAAAAGGTGAAACAAATAAAGGGGAGGGGGGATTGTGGGGTCAGGTAATAAACGCATCATTAACCTCAAACTTATTTAGAACAATCCGGCAGAAATGGTAGAATGTATGAAAACAAAAATTCACATGCATTTCAACATTTCCCATGGGCCACTGACTGGTGTGTGTTTTTGTTTTGCACACTAAACTCATTTTTTACTTGCCATTGGTGCTTGGTTCATTTTACACCCTGATTTCACCTCAAATTTACACCCTGATTTCACCTCAAATTTACACCCTGATTTCACCTAAATGGAGCCCAGATTATGTTTTTGTACCTGGCTGTGAGTCTCTGTGCACCTCCACAGTGTTAGCAGGGGTATAAGGCAGCCCCCCAGGACTTAAGGGGTCACCATGGAGAGTCAGTTCACCAGGAAAGTCCTCATGATCCTCAGCTTCACCAACAGACGAGCCTTGTGTCCTGCACAGAAAGACGTAACACAACATTATGATAAGAATAATTCATTTAAATTTTATCATGCTTTTCTAGGCAAAAAAAAAAATGACTGTACAAAAAACAGCACAAAGTTGTACAAATAAATGAATAAAGAGTAAGTGAAAATACATTGCAAAGTTGTTTATTTGAGGAGATTTTTGTCCAAACAATTAAATCAATAGGATGGAGCAGGAGATGGACAAGTAGATTGGGGAAGCATCTGCATACGGGTGCTAAACTGATCTGTTGTGGTGAAGAGGGAGGTAAGCCAGAAGGCGAACCTCTCGATCTACGTTCCGACCCTCACCTACCTAACTCATATTTTTTTAGCTTTGGATCATGACTGAAAGAATGAGGTCATGGGTACAAGTGGACAAGTTGGTGGAAGTAGCTGGGGTGAGGGAAGTCTGGGCTGCTTTGCTAAGGCTGCTGCCCCCGCTGCCTGGACCCGGATAAAGCGGAAGACAATGACAATTAAATGAAATGTACCTGTACTTTTTACAGGAAGAGTATGTTTTTTAGTCATAAGTAATCCATTATTAAGCATAACAAGTACAAGCTAAACAAGCATTTCACAAATTAAGATTTTAAATATGTCATTACAGGAGGGTGTGTTTCAATTGGTAGAGCAATGACGAAAGGGTTGGCAGTTCGAATACTCAGTCCAACAGTTCACATCTCAAAGTGCCCCTACCAAAATGAAGACACTGAACCCTAAATTACTCCCAGTTTAGACCTGGTGGGCTTAGAAATCACTGCATAGTGGAAACGGGGCTTTATAATCCAGAAAATACGGTAATATATTTCAGTTCAGCTTTGAGCATTTCAGTTGAGATGGTTCCAGATATGAGTTTCAGAGTTAGACCCTCTAATATATGGCCCTAACAGTGTCGGGTCTGATTAGTATGTCTGTCCTGAGGGTCTCAATCAAGGAAGTGGTCTTTTTACTGTGCATGTGTACTCTATAAAGGGCTGTGGGTGGTTGTCAGGAGGATCTCTGTCCAATGACCATGTGTGTGTGCGTGCATATAAGAGTAAATGTGTGTGTGTTAGGAGACAGAATATGAATGGAAAATGGGCAGGCAGCCAACTAGGCTTTGTATCCCTCCAGATCGCTCTCAGCTACAAGCTGCCTATCACGCTCCCTTACCCATGCTGCCCTACTGCATCGCCTAGCAACTCACCACTTAGTGACTCTGAAATATTGAAATGTAGACCAGATGGCTCACTGCTGCACAGAAGTGGAACTCATTTTGCAGGAAAGGTTATATTAAAAAAAAAAAAAAAACTCATAAAAGAGTTTAAGGTGCTCCTTCAGAGTTGATCCCAGTCTGGCCTGTAAAAAGGGTTTATCCATATTAATGATAGAGCGATATATTGGGTTGATTTATGTTTTATGTTTGCATCGACCTGTTGCGTTGACCGATAAGCTCTTTCTTCCCTGCTGTGATTTACTGACAGGTGAAGAAGAAGGGGGGAAAAAAAACAAGAAAAAGGGACTAAAAAGGAAAGAAAAAACAGAAAAAAGGAGTAAAACAGGAAGAGAAAAAAGAGAAATTGAGGGGGGAAACCAAAAAGAAAAAATGGGAAAAAGAAAAAAAAGACAGGAAAAAATAAAGGAGAGTAAAAAAACAAGAAAGTCGATATTTGATCATATTTATTACTTTAACTGTCACAATTTATATTTTATAATTGTAATTAAAGAAGATTTTCTGACATTTGTTTTCATTTGACAGAAAAAAAAAGTTGCACTTTTTTGTAGTAAGAAATTTCAGTTTTTTCATGTTATTCATAACTTTTGCTTTGGATAGTTTATAAAAAAGTATTTTCATAGTTTAATGGGTATTTTTGCACTACAACCAAGACAAAAATTTTGGAGTTATCATTATTTCTAGGTTATTATATTATTATTTTACTGGTCCGGTCCATGGAAGATCAAATCGGGCTCAATATGGACCCTGAAAAAAAAAATTGTCCTGGTTTAGATGTTGATTTCTCGAGTATGAGCCCAGACACAGTAAAGAGGAGGAAGATAGACGCACACTGGTGGAGCCTGATGCAGAACAAACCAAAAACCCATCACACAAACACCACCCTGCAGTGACTTCCAAGTCCTGTCCACATAGCCGTCTACCTCAAATGATGAACGAGCCAAAAGCAGTTTGTTCCAAATGATAAAACCCAACCTGGTGTTGAGGTTGATGGATGATAAAAAAGTCTCAGCGGTGATGAATGATGACAATAAGGCTGCAAATGCATGATGAAATCCACGTTTTAGACGAGGGGGGGGTTTATCGTGTCACGTGTTGCTGCGACTGCTTCGCCTTAGGTTATGGTAACAGTAAGTGAGTGAGATTTTACTGCAGTCTCATTGGCATTCGGAGCCACCGTTCTGCTGGGCCATATGAGGAAGGGGCTCCAGAGAGCAGCGTACGCCTGCCACTGTCTGGCTGTCTCTTAATTAGTCTGGTAGCTAATGACTTTAGAGGCGATGAGGGAGGGAGCCTGGCAGGCGTCAGGAGATTACTGCGGCGATTAACACATTTCTTTACAAAGCCGCCACAACCCCTCCACACACACACACACACACACACACACACACACCTAAACCACCCCCCTTTGGGCTCCCGTCACTTGTTCTACTTTGCTGCTACCGAGTTCAAATGATAGAGTTGAGGCAAAAAACAGAAAAAGAGCAGAAAAAAACCCAAAAGGAAATAACACATGAGTCTTGGTTTAGTCATGATGACCCAAACAACAGCTAGTTATCAATTCAGTCTACTGATTTAAACTGTTTAAAACATGTTGATCCACTAATGCTATTAATACATGTAAATAATTGGTGTAAAATATAATTTGTTATCTTTTCACAGTCATCAGGTATGAACCATTTGGACATTCAGAGGCTCCATAACAACGTTATTATTGTTAACAAAAATTAACAAAATGACAAAAACTAGAATTGAAAAAACATTTTTGTTAACTGAAATAAATAATTATAATAAGTATTCAGAGAATGCCTAATTTCGGCCCTATTTTGTCCCAATCTCAAATTTCTATGACAACCTGTTCTTGAATTAGAGACAATAATGTGATTTTGACCTTTCTGTATATGCAACCTTGACCGTTGACAATATTAATAATTTTGTTATATGTATATATGCATCAGTGAGTGTAATATGATAATATATTCAGTATTGATTAAGTTATAGCGTGATATGTCTATGCTTGACACACAAACAGTGTTACACAAGTTTTGACCTACAGTCTTCAAATTTGTCCTTCAGGGTTTTGATGTCAACGCACATCAACAGTTAGAACAAAACAAAGCTATATGTAAAACTGAGTATATTAGCCTCGCAGCACTCACCCTATTCATTACATGTATGGGACCCATGGTGCTTCATAGGCAGGGGAGGCGGGACTAAAAGGTTGTCTTTCAAATCCCTCTGTATGTAATAGGACGGTACTACAACCAATCAGTGGAATCTTTAGGATGACATAGTTAGAGCGCTTGAAAGTTCACAGAGGAGTCCAGAGAAAGTTAAGAATGACTAAACAAAATGGTGGATTTAAAGATTGCTGACATTTTCTCACATTCTTCACTCATCTTTGATAAAAGGAAATCTCCACCCATTGTTCTTCTTCTATGGTTGTTTCCAGGTGTTTCTCTCCAAATTGTTGCAGCGTCACTTTGTTACGCACACCTTCTGACTCTATAATTTGTTGTGATTGGTTGGTCAGTTTCAGGGAAATCTAACCCAAAGTTACATTGAGCGTAACTAGACTACTACTGTAGCACATGAGATTTGCTGCCATTAGGGGCGTCTAGCATGACGTGGCTATGACAACACAGGAATGAAAAGGAAAATTGCTGAGTTGGCCTATCCCTTCTTACATATTTAGCGACTCTGACCTTTGACCTACATTCACCAAAATTTAATGTAATCTACTTGGTCCACTTCACACCTTTCCTGAAAAATTGATGGAAATTGGTCCAGTAGTTTTTGCATAAAGTTGATGACAATCAGACAAATGGACAGACAGACAAAAAACCCCAAAACAAAATACCCCTTGCTTGCTTGCCCCCCCCCCCCCCCCCCCCTTTTTTTTAGGGGGGTCTTAAAAAAAAGGGTTGAAATATCCTGAAAATGAAAAATGGGATCAAAGCAAAAGGAAATGAGAAAGTGCATAGTGCGAGTGTGAGGATGCAGCAGCACATGGTGGATGAGTGGAGGCTCAGAGAGAGGATGTGACAGTTTGAACAGAGGGAGTGAAGCAGCGGCAGCATTCAGAGGCCTGTCCACCCACAGCTCCAACAGCTCACAGGCTTCCTGCTACTTTCCACTCTCTCCTGTTAGTGTTGGAGAGCTGAGGTCAGGGAACAGGCGCCATCTGGATCTGCTCTACACTGTGGGAGTGGGGAAACGGGGGAGTGGACCCTCCTAGACTGCCCCCCCCCCCCCTTTTCCGTCCCACCCTCTTCCTACATCTGACTTCACTTTCTCCATCCACTCCCCCACCCCCACTTCCATCTCTGGAGAAAAAAAAAGGGGTGGGCGGGCAGCAATTCGAAAACGAAGCTAAAAGGCAAAGGCGAAATGAGGACACGCAACTGCTTCCATCCAAACAGTTTGTGACTAAAGAGAACTCACATCTTGTGCTTGTTTTCAAAGCCATTCCAGCTTCCCTCAAACTGACATAGGGCAAATCTGGAACTGTGACTTTCCCCTGCAATCACCTGCTGGCACAGTAACTAAGTACTTATACCAAATTATAAGTACTTGTTGTAGTTGATTTTTTTTTTTTAAGGCAACTGTACTTTTTACTGGAGTATTTATTTGTCTGGCAATTTGTTACTTTTCCTCCCTACGGTTGTTCATAAATATGTGTACTTTATACTCCTTACATTCTCAAAATAGATGTGTTACTATTTCAAACTAAACAGACGTGACAGTACATAAAATATGTCGCCACAGAGGGAAAATGAATGAGACAGAGAGAATGTCCTGTTAGGGGTCAGTACCCAAGTCCTGCACAGGTCCACTTTTTACTAAATTTTCCAACCAAGCATGTAGAAGTGAAACAATTCTTTGAAGAATTCAAATAAATCGAGTACAAAAAATGTTGGGAAGGAGGTTCATTGCATTCATTCATGTCGAAGTTCATCTTGTTGCCATGATTATCACTCTCACACCTCCAGTATCATTGTTTCACACAGAATGTTTCAACTGGCGTACTGTACATCTATACATGTCAAAGATTTAAGACATTCAAAGGTACCGTACGCTCACCTGTCAGTGGAAATGGTGAAAAGTAACAGTATGCATAAAAAACTAAAAATGTGTAAAGTGTGGGACCATTTTTCACGCTGTATAAGGCAGACAACACAGCGCAGTGTGTGCACGACAAAATAGCAAAATAGCATCTACTATTGCAGCATTAAGGACTCTGCATGCTCTTAATTCGTCACAGATATTTGTAATTTATGCTAGTGCGGGGAGTACATAACATACATACATACATACATACGGAAGTGCGTGATGTTACTTAGCAACAACACGTGTTTTCAGAAAGCACCCGGGAGACAAGGTTTTTAGCGCTCCCTGCACTAAAAACACATCCTGTAGACACAGGCCTTTACGTGTAACAACACAAGGGGCATTCTCACAGACATGCTAGGACTCCCCACCTGGATCCCCACTTCCCACATCAGGCCCTGTCGTTGTCGAACAAACGTGTCTCGCAGATTCTTCCACTTCCTCACACACTTGGCCGAATCCATATTCACACGAGTCGTGCACACAAAACAAAACGTGGGAGTGCATGTAGTGCGGATGTAGTATGGCCTCTTTTCTGGTTTTCTCTACAACACTGTCTGCGTTGTCTGCATGTATTGATTGATCGTCTGGTACTTTTCACTGTGGAATTAGAATACTGAAGATTTTTGCATTTTGACTGGTTCAATAATGTTTAATTCATGACAAAAAAAAGCTGTTTTCCTTTTTACTTTTGTACATTATTACAAGTACAAAAGGTGGTGTTGCAGTGGTTAGCACTTGTGCCTAACAACAAAAAGGACGCTGGTTCAATTCCAACACCAGACCTTTCTGTGTGGAGTCTGCATGTTCTCCCCGAGTCTGAGTGGGTTTTCTCCGGGTACTCTGGTTTCCTCCCACCATCTAAAGACATGCACTGATAAGTTAATTGGTTAATCTAAATTGTCCATAGGTGTGAATGTGAGAGTGATTGTTTGTCTATATATGTTCAGCCCTGAGATGAACTGGAGACTCATACAGGGTGTACCCCTCCTTCACCCTTTGTAGCTGGATTAGGCCCCCACAGACCACCGTGACCCTACTGAGGATAAAGCGGGATCAGATTATGAGACGAGACTTTATTACAGTTGAGAAATTGTACTTTTTTACTTGCACTTGGATAAAGGAGTGTTTTTGTACGAGAGTATTTTTTCCACACAGGCAGCGTTACTTCTGCCTAAATCCAGAATGTGAGGACTTTTTGCCACCTCTGCCTGCTACAGCTGTCATGATGGTAAAAGATCAGAAAACCATGGCTGTGTTAAGACTTACACGTCAAACTCGTTCTCCTTCAGAATCTCCTTGAGCCTCTTCATGAAGATTTTTTCGCTCTCCGTTGATGTGACAAAACCACGATCTGGAAAACATCAGACAACAAAATAAGTTTTCATCCTTCCTGGAAATTGTCTCTAAATCTTCACTCTTTCCAGACCTCAAATTCTCAGCTAAAGTTACAACATTGTGGTCAGTTATTTTTCTTAGGGCAGACATTTATCACATAATCACAGCAATAAAATGGAACTGGGTGTAATTCTGCATTCCAGAACTGAACAACACACTTGGAACAACACTGTAATCTGTGTTAGACCTGGACACTGTCATTTCACATCTTTAAACCATTAAAACCGGGGAACTAGACCTGTCTGTGAAACATACAATTACATTATTTGTAACCTTGTTTCCATGGCAGCACTCTGTGTAGACTAATGCTATGAAGAAAGTTTGGAAGCAATTTGGGTCCATTTTAAAAATAAATATTTATTATTTTTCATATAAAACATTTTTAGGCCTGTCAAAGTTAACACATGAATGTGGATTAATCCATCATCATGATTAATCAGATTAAAGATTTTAACGCAATTAAATGGAACAGTTGTTGACGGTTTTGTTGAAACTGATGAAGGTGTTGAATAAACATGTTAATTACACATATATTCATATGTTTGTATACGTTTTGAGTATTTTATCATATCTTTTTCTGTATTTTAGAAGAGTTTTTGAATATATTGTGGATTTTTCCATTCATTTTTATGTGTGAATCTTAGCGTATTTCAGCATGTTTTGTGGGGAATTTGAGTATAAAAAACCCCTAAGACAGAACAGTCAACTGACAAAGATTATTCTTTTTACCAAAGCACTTCCATCTTAAAACTCCACATGAATGTGAAGCATACATCGTTTTGGGATTCTGCTAGCAGTTCAGCAAAGGTGTTGCCCAGTTGGGAAGAACATGTTAAGTGCAGATATATTCTACACACTCTTGAATCTGTCGGTTCATTCAAAATGGAATGCAATGAATATAGATTATAAGTGAATATTTAACTAGAATTAATCAAAGTTAATATCAAGCAACCCTATGATTAATCACAATTAGATACTTTTCATTTAAAAAAAATCTAATTTAATAAAAAAAAATTATTCTGCATTTTACTTTTCATGAGCAACAGACTCAAGAAAGAAAGGAACAGATATGAGTTCATTATTTTCAGACACATTTTCATCTCATTTTTATTATTTTCTCCATCGATCCAAATAATCAAATCAAAGAAAAGAATCAATAACAAAAATAGTTGAAGCTCCTAATCCAATAAAGATGCCGTTTTCAGTGAGGAGATTCTGAGCTTGGTGGCTGCTTTCCAAGGTAATAGGAACCAAATTGCAGAAGGGAGGGACCACCTTCATAGGATTCTTTGAATAAACAAGGTACCGAGTAGGATTCTGGTACTACTGATGAGGCCATTTCTTCTAAAACATACTCAACATGTGCTGCTTTGTTCGCTGGACAGTCTATTTATTTATTTATGTATTATGTTTCATTATGTTCTTTTGTTTTAGTATGTTCAGCCCTTATGTTTTATTGTATTTATCTTATTGTACAGCATTTTGATCAACTTTGTGGTTGTTTAAATCTGTGGTCTACAAATAAAAATGGATTAGATTGAGTTGTTCTAGTATTGATGTGGGGGTAATGGGTGGGCTTTAAGAGGCAGAGTGTGAGTTGTGTGTGTGTCCTGACCTTGTGACTCGGGGGTTTCCATGTGGGAGGCCTGGTTCCTCTCTCTCCTCCTCTGCTTCTCATCCTCCCAGATGGCCTGAAGCCCAGGGTTCCTGCCAATCTGATCTGAACACAGAGATGAAACGCAGCACAGTCACTTAATTAACAATGTCATCAAAACCTTTATCGAGCAGTGTTTAATGTTTCACTGAAGACTGTTCTGCTCTTGGTGTCAGAGTGAACTGTTTAAAAAAAAAATAAAAAATTCTGCTAAACTGAACCCAGTTCTATTTCCAACAGCAGAGTTGTACGACTCCGTGCCAGAGCAGATGGAAAAGTATGAGTCAGATGCAGTGGTGTGCCCTGGAACAGCCCCTCCTTTTCTTTTTTCAGTGCTCAGACAGATGCTTGGTGTGGTTCTCTCTCCTCTGTCCAGTCTGATCTGAATCATCAGGACTGACTGAGGATGCTTACAACTTCCATTCCTCACAGTCCTGCCTTAAGCCCCTTCCATTCTGAGGTGACTTTATTTAAAACACCTGAAAAATACTTCTACTACCACTTCTCCAAATTGAAATTCCAGCTGTTCTTACACCGTTTGGAGTACAGATAAAATAATGGGCTCTTTGTAAAGGGCACACCCTGTAGTTTGGACTAAACATTCACTTTCACTGTTTATTTAACAAGTAAAAAACTGTAGACTAAGAAACACTATTACATTTTGATTGTTTTTCCACCCTTTGAAAGCAGTTTGCTGAGACGCACAGCTTTTAGCAATGACAACGCGCATTGATCCTATTGAGAGAAAGTAGGTCCAAGCAATTATGAGGTGTGTGTGTTTGTTCTGAGACGGTTTTGTTATGCAAAGAAATTACAAATTTGAACACATTGTTTTGTTGACCTCAGGAAATCTGCCGGAACTACTTTCGCTTTGACCAAAACCAGACCAGAACTCGACACACGGGACTCGGGGATAAGTCACTATGGGTGCACCAGAGTAAAAAACACAATTCTATACAGATTCATGTGAAAAATAGTGAACTATCCCTTTAAAACTTTACAGGAATTTGTTCATTGGGATCTTTAAGAGGAAAACAATTGCCTGGATCAATACAGTAGATGATTGATCAAATGACAGCCTTCAAAAACCAAAGTCCAAACTTCTCCTATTTGTCTTTAGTATAAAACATCATTTTGTGTATGTGGTGTAACTGTTGCACTTCAGAATGGTTTATATATATTCAGAAAGATGAGTTTGTTCACTTTCATTTAATGTGTGACAAGTGCAGGTGCATTAATGTGGGAGTTGTATAGGTGTTATTAAAATAATGTCATGTACGTATCAGGATCAAGACATAAGGTTGGTATGAAGTTAAATGCACAAACTATTCAGCATCATCCTGACAAACACATGTTTACTACGACAGGGATCTGTGTACTCCTGGGGCTTCAAATAAACAAACTGCTGGAAAAATATCTGACGACTTTGAGGCTGTTAATGGCTCTTGGTTTTGACTTGAAGAGAGCTTGGTTTGATTTGAAACTTTAGGATTTTTGCAGAATGGCGTTCTTTTGGCCTTGCATTCATTGAGGGATTGTACGGGTCTTGTGTTAGTCCAGGAGCAGGGGTTCTTGCACTTTATGTCCTGTGGCGCTGGGGTTGGACTCTGCTGGATGCTTTTATATCCAGAACAATGCTGTGTGTTGGAAAGTGTTTTTTTTAAGACGTGTCAAAAGCATATTAAACCATGTACCATTAGTTCTTTTCATATTCAATTTAGAATCCACAATCAGAAAGTAAAAAAAAAAAAACACAACTTCAGAATTCATGTACAAATCAGTGGAGGAGAAGAGGAGCACAGGCTGTGACCAGGATCAGTACTAGAGTCCTGCACAGACTCACTTTTTGAAAAATGTCCTTCCCGTAATCAAAAAGCTGAGTACAGTGACCTGATAAATACATAGTCTACAGTTACTAACTTTAAAGGCCTTCATTTTTGGCTATTTTTGAAATGTTTCAGATTTGTCCCGGGTAAATAAGTATTTCTTCAATGACAAAAAAAAGTGTTTATCTGTTTGTTTGTCTGTGTACGACATAACTCAAAACATTATGGATTGATTTGGCTGAAATTTCAGGAAATGTGTGATATAGGATCAAGGAACAAATGATTAAATCTTGATGATGATCAGTGGAGGGGGGAATATGGACAGATTTGGCTGAATTTCTCAGAAAATGTTGATACTGACACAAGAAACAAGTGATAAAAGTTTGGTGGTGATCAGGGAGGGGGTGGGTGTGTCTTTCAGGAGGTAATGCTGATCGGATTTCCAACTCATTTTCTAGTTACAATTGAGATGTACTTTTTTTTTTTTTTTACTTTTATTTAAGTAAATCAGTACTTCGACTCAAGTACAGAATCTGAGTACTTTCGCCTGGTTGGGCTCGTAAATATAGAAAGTCCCCTGCCTGATGGGACTTTTTTTTATTTCTAGAATGGGTAGAGGGAAAATTAACATTTGATCAGAAAACAGATTACCAACCATTGTGAATAAAACATGAACCTGGAACCCTGAAAAGTAGCAAAATAAAAAATAATGCATCATGCATCTCTCACAGAGGACTCTCAAACCAGGTTAAGTGTGGATGGCGTTTGAAGGAGAGTCTTTTTCTCTCCAGCCCTGTGACAGGAGCTGTAAAATCAGCTCTGGGAAAAGCAGGCAGCCGTGTAAAATGTATGCAACGTGTGAAAAGAAACAGGGGAAACGAAGTGGGCTGCAGGGGTCATGCACAGAATGACTCATCAGACACGTTCAAAAGCTGGAAAACAGAGCTAACTTACTCTCAATCTCAAGGCGATTAAGGACGTCTACCGCCACGGCATCGACCTCCAGCTCACAGGTACTCTGCTTTTCCACCTCATCCAACACTAGGGAGCTGCAGGCACACAGGGAAAAGAAAGAAAAGGAAGTGTTAATAAAAACATAAAAAGTCTACAGCATCATCGAGGAAAAAAACAAGTGAAAAAGTAAGCGGCACATACTAATACCCTTGCCGTGCCCCTCCTGCTCACCCTGCCTGGTGGAGGATTAATTTTCAGTTTTAAAATAAAGATCATTGTTAATCCAATCTAATCCAATTCAATTTTATTTTTAAAGCACTTTAAACCAACCACAGGGAACCAAAGTGCTATACAGAAAATAATTAAAAACAAAAAATAAAATACAGAAAAGATTAAAAGACAAAGTGTACAAAAGCCGGACAGAACAATAAAATAAAACACAAGTAAAGGAATAAAAACAAGAGTATCAATAAAATCATAAAAACCCATACAACAAATGGTGTTGGACACAACACGCCCTGCCCCTCATAAAGATTGTAGCTTTTAATAGACCCTCCCTCTCAAAATGTGAGACTACAGTTTGACCTACCAGAGTCACTAAAGGTCAAAGGTAATTTTGGAGCATACATATAATTTACGGTCAACAACAGTAACTGGGTACTTATCGCTACTCTTTTTGGAGTTACAACCACTCAAAATCATGTGACCTTGATTTTGACCTTTTAAAGTTACTCAAGATCAAAGGTCATGACACCATTTCGAAGCCGATGCCAGGTTTCCTATCCGTCAATAACACTACCTAAGTCTCTTTCTTCACTTGTTTTTCTGTTACAGTACACTTTGTTTGTTAGGTATTGACTGAGTGACCTTCAACCTCTTGACTCAGCAATAGATTACAATGGTGCTGATTGGAAGTCTCTACAATGACAAGTTGAAAAGTTATATCCAAAAGTTGATTTGGACCTTTATTGTGACGTTGACCTTTAACCTATAGAGGCTTCAAGGTTCTGATGTAAAAAAAAGAAAAAGACATTCCTGACTTGCCCCATCTCTTATTGTAAAAACAATTTTTTTGTGAACTTGACCTTTGACCTGCATTCACCAACATTTAATGAGATCTTTTCTGGACCACCTTGCACCAAAATCCGTCCATAACTTTTCAAGTTATCTTGCTGACAAACAGACAAACAAACGCACGGTAAAACATAACCTCCTTCGCGGAGGTAAAAATAAATAATCAAAAACAATATCCCTTGACCACATTCGGGGCAAGGGGTAATCCAAATTAACTGAGGAAAATATCCGATACATGACTCAATTCTGAAAACAATTGATCGCTGGAGTTTTAAAACAAATACAAAACAAGGCAGCCAGTGACGCAGACCTCCGCCAAGGCTTGTTTTTTCAAAACGTGACGTGATTGAGCCATAAGTGTTGACCCATCGGATGCCCAAAGGTGAGACAACGTGAATGTAAAAAAACGCAAGATTCTATCTTGTCTCAATTCTGAGATATTACCACTTATGTGTTTTAGCTGTTGACCTTTAGTGTGACCTTGACCTTTGACCTTCATTGCTCAAAATCTACTGAGTTCTTCCTTGAGTCATTCTTGAAACTTGAATCAAAATCCGTTCAGAACTTTTTGCGTAATCCTGCTGACAGCCAAACAGACAGACAGACAGACAGACAATGGACTTGAATTTAATACCTCCTTGGCAGAGGTAACTAGAGCGTTCTAGAGAGGAGGGCCATTTTCAAACTCCACACATTGTTTCCATCAGTATTTCTAGTGCCAGTGAAGTGGAGTCTGTGCAGGTGGTACTCACCAGGGGATGGCGTTCTCCTCCCAGCGGACAAACGAGCCCTCCAGGGTGCTGTCATTGAGCCTGGAGGTGCAGGGGCTCTTCCAGGGGCTAACGCTGGGACGGCTGCTGGTACTGAGCCTGTCTGAGGCTGACACTGCATCATCTGAGGAAACACAGACAGCGACAAGGAGGAGTGAGAACAGCTGGAAGTAGAGTGCTGGAAACCAAAATACACTGCTCTGTTTTCCACTGGCACAACTGCTATAGAGCTGAAGAGAAAAAAAAGAAACACAGGAATTCTTATAAAATACTAAAATGTGTGAAATCTGAAGTTCATCCATTTAAAAATTCTGACCTTAGATCATCCATCCTTCATTTTCAGAGATGCAACTCTTTCTTCATCGTTTGTCATTTTTACACTATTTTTACATACTCACTATTATTCCTCTACTGTATTAATAAAAGTGGTATTATTCTTAAATGATGGGCGCAAGATGTTTTTCTGGAACATTTTTTATTAAATTGCTTAAAGTCTACTTCACACCCTGAATACAACCAATTACTTAAATGCTTCAACACAAAAAATAAATACATAAAAAATGTAGTCACTCATGGAATGGTCAGGACTGAAAAAACTCCAATCATTTTGAGGGTACACTCAAAATGATTGGTGTTTTTTCAGTCAAATGACAAATGAGAGACAAATGACCTCTGGGTGTTAGGTGATGCACTTAATATATTTTAATACACTTTTAATGTACTTTTTATTGGGACTTTATTTTTATTTTATAAAACATAATTCAACTGTTCCTTTGAGATGTAAATATAAGTTGTGTAGATCAATGTTCTTAATTCATATATTGACCAATATCGGATGTCGGTCGAAAATACAGGAGATCTTCAGGTTACGAACAAGTACCGTTCCTACACTGGCAACATAACTCGAATTTCCACTCATTTCACCCTTTAATACCTTGCCTAATACCATGTCTTGCCTTTCCATCAGTGTTGATTGGTGTGTGTGTTCCTTTAAGCATGTGAGTGGTGGGTGATGGATGCATGTGGATATGAGTGAGTGGTCAAGTGAAGTGAGGGAGCAGCGCTGAGTTCGAGCGTATATGCATTGGAGTAAAACTGAAAAAGTACACTCAGATGCTACTTTGCTAGCACAAAATGACAAAGCATCTAATTTCAGTTAAGTCAATGAAACAGAAGGTGACAATGACTGTTTAAGTCGAAATAGCGTCGGTTGAGTACTGCACAACCCGAGGACTTCCCGTGTCAAATATCGTCTTTTTTTGCCTCCAACATTAGTATCAGCTTCAGGCCCAAAAATCCCATATCAGTCAGGCTCTAGGTGGTAGTGAAGAGAAATAAAGCGATTTCCAAAAACATTGTCCCTGTGTTTTTGATCCTTGCCATGCCAGGTGGCATGGCAAGGCGGAAGGCGACATTTATCATACACTTTTAACACACTTCTGTCGAGTTGTATTCATCTTAAATTGGCCTGGTCCTTTTTATCACTCTTTAACTTGATCCCAGATTAAGAACTTGCTTTCAAGTAGAAGCTGGGGGCGAGAGGAAAATGTAAACAGGTGTACCTATTATTGGGCTTTTTTGGTTTCTTTGTTGTATGAGGCATTGGAAGCGCCTTTCCATTGATTGCATCAGTGTAGAGGTGGATCAAACATGGGAACCCTGCTTTTGTTGGAGGAAAGTGGAGCGTGAGGATTTGGGAAAAAAGGACTTTATTAAAGTCAAGTGTGGAATTTCCCGTCCTGAATAGTTAATGGACTCACATGTGAGGCTGGCCCCACTGGGCTCGACTGTCTATGGGAGGACCAAGGGAAAGGTCTGATCGGGCCTGATGAGTGGAGGAATGGCTCTGAGATTAGAACTAAGCTCTGATCAAACAAATGGTGACAATATGAGGGATTTAAATCTGTGTGAGGAGGAAGTGAGGTTGGGCTGGTAGGGTCAGATTCACCAGAGATCTGAAGGAAGAGGCCCTCTCTGTGTGCCACTCCCACTGTGAGGTCCAAGGGTTCACTG
The DNA here is from genome assembly GCA_020466265.1 of Siphamia tubifer. Classification (NCBI taxonomy): domain Eukaryota; kingdom Metazoa; phylum Chordata; class Actinopteri; order Kurtiformes; family Apogonidae; genus Siphamia; species Siphamia tubifer. The sequence continues at coordinate 34,223,376 of CM035805.1, forward strand.
TGGAAAGGGCAAACGTAGAGTCTGTTCTAAGGATAGACCCATGTAACGGACGGTTGATTTATCAGGCTGATATTTATAGGTTTGGTTTTTTTCATGAATCAGTGTCTGCCTGTTGAATTGGCCAATACACCATATTTCCTACTTTTTTTCCCCATATGTTTTGAACTATAAGGCTTATACAAAGGTGCAGCTATTCTGTGGAATTCCTCATTTGCCCTATCTCTAATTATCATGAAAACATTTTTTGGTGACCTTGACCTTTGACCTGCATTGACCACAATTTAATGGGGTGTGTTCTGGACCGCTACTCATGTTTCCTTTCGGGGGATAAAGCATCCTCTTTCTTATAAATGTAATTTTATGGTCACACTATTCTAACGCTAGGTAGTTTAAACAAAAGGGGTCCAATATGACTGTTTGGTTGAAAGATTCCATTTGGAGAAGAACAAAGGAGGGCTAACAAGCAAACATATTCTGCACTTAGAATATTTTCACAGATACATGTGCGTGTGACTCTGACCTACAGCATGCTTTTACAGATTGCTTTTCAGAGAAGTAGTTTAGCGTGGGCAGCCTTTCAAGTCATTACTTTTCAAGGACAAAAAGCTTTCCTATAGAAGTAGCATTCTCAATAAAATGTGCACTATATCTGTCTGTGTAAAGAAAGGTTCAGCAAGAATTATTACAAACAAACAGCAGCTTGATTTCCATTCGATATAAAACCAAAACCTGAGCAGACGCAGCCTTCATATGTGCACCGCCGTACAGGACCAACATGGATGCAGGGGACATGATGGTGATCCAGTAAACCCAACAGAGAAAGGAGGTGGAGACTGAAAAGTGTCTGCTCATGTTCGTCCTTCTGTTCTTACACCTTTTCCTTCACTGCTTTTGCCAAAAGCTCCCGGTGAAGTGCAAGCTGACTAATTTGATGTAGTAATGTAGGTTTTACCATTTGAGGAATGACAACTTATGAAAACAAACCCACAAAGTTGAGCTTGTGGGCAAACAGCTTCCTGTTTAATTCAGAATAAAGGTTAATTTTGCTTGAAGATGACCATGCAAACACCTAATTCCAGTTGAAAATGACTACTCTGAATTAAACTAAAATTATGAAAAATCCAAAACATATTCAAAAAAACAAAAAAAAAACAAAATTTTTTTATAAGATATACAAAATATATGCAAAAAATAAATATATAAAAAAAATAAAAATAAAATATATATATATATATATATATATATATATATGCAATTAAAATGTGTACTTAAGGCCTTCAACAGTTTCAACAAAACAACCATAAACTGCATTGCCCCATTACCCCATAGTATTTTAAAGGGATAGTTCACTATTTTTAACATGACCCAAATTTACACACATTTTATTTTATTGATCCCAGGAAACCTACTGGGACTACTTTCACTTTGACCAAAACCGGACCAGAACTCGACTCACAGGACATTGTCAAGGGGTAAGTCACTATGGGAGCACCAGAGTAAAGACGGTGATGCAATACAGATTAATGTGAAAAATATTGAACTATGCCTTTAAGTAGGACGGAAACCCATGTACGCGTGATTACAGACTGAAACGCAAGCACATTTTCTGAATTTAATTTAAGTCTGACTTAAAAGACACCATGAAAACATAGCCATTGAGTGAGAAACAAATGGATGAAAGACAGAGTCCAGAGAAGGTGTGAAGAGAGAAAATAGAGAGGACCAGACCATGAGACAAAACAAGTGAAAAAAAGAAGCAAGGCGACATAAAGGAGGAAACAGAGGGAGCTTTCAAAAGACAACATGGGCATCCCGAGGCTGAGGTGAGATCAGGGCTAATTTGATGTGACACAAGGCATGGCGGCTTTCTTTGGGCTGCTCTCCATCCCTGCTGAGCCGAGGGGGGGGTAAGGTCCTGACTCTGACCAGCAGAGATGGAAAACAGCAGCGTTCTGAACCCTAAAGCTGATGTGACAGCAAAAGGAGGCCATGAGCTCAAGAGCAAAAACAAATACATAATGCAGGCTTCCTTGGGCATGACATGTCCCTGTCCCTTACCTCTCTTAGGGCTCCTCCGGAACTTCACAGCTCCCAAGGTAACCAGGTTCATGCCGTAGAGGTTGTAGTCTATGAAGAGCTGCAGCAGGTAGGGGATGTGGCCCTCATGGGGCTGGTAGACCTTGTTCATCACTGCTCCGCTCTGCAACAACTCACACACCCTGAAAAGGAAAAAAACTCAGACACTTGTACTCATGCAACTGGTGTTTTACCTCAACTCCAAAAAGATAGGTTGTTGTGGGTGTACATTACTGCATAGCCAGACTGTTCTTTAGAAATAGATTCAACATGATACATGTATAATAATTATCAGCTTCGTTATGACTATGTGAAGTATCTGAAAAATAAATAAATAAATAATGCATCCTTTTAATATAAACTTAAACTGACACGAATTGCCTGGTTTTCAGTCAACTAATAAATTAGCCAAAACAGAGGTATTTCTGCAGTTCTGCACCAAGTAAGGCCTGTAGCTTGTAAAATCAACAAGAATTTCGGATCATTATTGGGATATCGACTGATATGCAAGGCCTAAGAATTGGTATCAGTACTATAAAAGTTAGATCAATGCATCCCCAGTTATTATTCGGATTTACTGCAGCAATTAAATTTTCTTTCCTTTAACAATATTGTATAGACAACAATTAGAATGCATAACAAAGTGTGTCAAACAGCAGCAGTAAAATATTTTTTCTCTCTTTAAAAAGTGCATTTTGTGCATAAGTTACAGTGTCTAACAAAATTTTCTGAAGAAACAACTAAACACACACTAATTGCAACAAGTATCAATATAAATATTTTACTTAAACAAGTTCATGATGTCACCAACGATGGATTGACGATTAATTTAGTCATTTTAGAGTTAGTATTTTTTGTCCTGGAGACTGCAGTTCTAGTCCGTAAAATTTAGATTGTCATGAGTGAAGGTCAACTGGTATTTTATTATTTTATTATTGATTTAGACAGTTTTTAATATACATTGTCAAATTCTTCTAATCCTCATTTTATTTTTGGAGCAAATACATTTGTTTTTATTGTTAAAAATATTTCTGAGTCTCACAGTTTGCAGTGAGATTTTAGTAGTTCCACAGTCAAAAAAAGAATAAAGTAACAAAATGAACAAAAACAGCCAAAGTTATCAATATCAGTATCAGTTATCTGGTACCATACCAGCCCAATAGAACCCTTCACTCTCAGAATGCAGGTCTACTGGAAGCGGACTTCGTCTTCTCATATATTCCTTTCACATATATTGTTCCTCAAATTGCTTTCTCACTTTTAAAATGTTCCTCCTATTAATGTGTCCTCTTCTGTTCTTGTCCAAGTCTCTCTGCAAAGGACCAACTACAGAGCAGATATCGTCTCATACTCACACCACTGGTCACTCACAGAGTTCTTTTCTACATGCACGCTCACATTCAATCAATTTGTACAACTGAATACGCAGTGATCGATTTCAGTTTAGTGAGCTGGCAGAGTCATGTGTGCAGTCTGGGAGTCAGGAACATCAAACAACAGGAACCAGGACGATCCCGGTTCACATTAAACTTCATTGACTGGCAGTAACCTTACCTTTTGACCATCTGAGGATTGTACAGATAGATCTTCATAAAGTGCTTCTCCTTGGCGTGGTACCCATAGAAAGGCCTGTCAGACAAAACAAGCAAACATGGTATACAATCAGTGTGTCACTCCTTAACCCCGATCATTGATGAGGAAAAAAAAGTTCCTTCACAGTGCTCGCTGTGTAATGCAGTGTTTTCCGCAGCGCTTTCTAGCTATGGTGGGCACCTTACCAAACTTGCCCCACTGCCTTACCAATGTTCCTTGGGGGAAGAAAAAAAAAAAAAAGTAGTCATGCATTGTCAACCTCAGACACTAAGAGGGGAGTGTTGACACTAAATTGTGACACCTACTGGTTCGATGTATTACTACGCCATGTTCGACATCCTCAAGGCCCAATTTTCTTAATTCAACAGTTCAATGGGAGAGACGTCTCAAAAACACTTATTGTCATCCTCATTGGTGGAATGTGAGAAGGTAGGTAGTTAATTGTAACTAGGGCTTTAACTTCGAATTTTGACATTCGGATATAATTAAAATGTTAAAAAAAAAAAAAAAAAAAAAGATGTTCAAACGAATATTAGGCAGCTCTTAATATTCAAACCTGTATATGGGATCATTGGGACTATTCATTTTATTTTTGTGAATGGGGTTGTAAACGTTTTCAGTGCAGGTCGCGTTTTTATATATATATATATATATATATATATATATATAAACACGAAGGTCATTATCTTTGGGTTTATCTGGGCACCTGTAGACATTAGAGTCCAGCTGGCATGTAACAAATGGTAGAGTGGACAGTGCCACACATTCATTAACAATAGCCGAGGTAGATGGCACATAGAGAATTCCTACGAAAATGTATAAGTGTCATAAGTTAAAGTCAGCCCATAAAACTCATCTGTGACAGTTTTACATATTGTGTCCATTTTTGTACCTGTCCATTTTGTAAACGTCCTCTTTTGGTTGTCAATGAGGCTAACAGTTGACAGGCTTTCATCAGTACAGGCACATCGCACACGCACACACACACACACACTCCAGCACAGTATCTGTGCAACGCTGATGCAGCACCGCCCCCACGAATCACCACCTTGACTAATCAATTTTCTCTGGGAAACACTGTAATGTTTTCCGATATTTGACGTAATACATATATATATATATATATATATATATGTGTGCGTGTGTGTGTGTGTGTGTGTGTGTGTGTGTGTACTCGCTTATTTGTGCTCTGTGCTTACTGTCCTTCTGATTTTAAAACAATTTTGATAGGATGCGCCTTTGCATGGCTGCATCCTGATTGTGACTAAAGAGAGTCACAACAAAATGTATTTTCGTTTGCAATGTCTTATGGTGTATGCAAATGACAAATTGATTTTGAGAAGGATTTGGCTGAGACCAGCTGGTGTCATAAGAACACTTACATGCCAGACACCAGCACCACTTTGAAGACATGCTGGGTGCTGGAGGCAGGGTTTCCCATGGCGACGTTGAGGGCCCTGTCGATGCTAAAGGCCACCTGACGCAGGTAGCGCTCCGACTGCTGCCCATGGCCGTCATATGGGATGTAGATGTAGGGGAAAACACTGTGGAGGTGGAGACATGTCTTCTGACCTGTAACACAAGAAAACAACCTGATAAATATAAAGGGAGGAAATCCTACATTTCCCAAAATGCAGTTGAATAGGTAATATGTAAAGCGACACGCTGCAGGGCTGAAGGATGAAACCAATGTAGAGTTGACAAAACCAGAAATTATTCAAATGTCTACACTGCAAAAATATAAATCTTACCCAGCATAGTTTCCTCATTTCTAGTCCAAATACCTCCTCAAACTTAAAATGAGACAGAATTGCCTGAAGAGGAACTTTTCAGTGAGACAGAAAGAACTTTTTTACAGACAATAGATCTGGAAAATTTCATTTCAATAAAACTTACCAAGATCATTTTCTCTTGTTACAGCAAAGGTGACCAAGTGCTATCAGCCACTGTCACCAAATCAGAAATCCATAAAGGTATGGTATGAATTAACACTAATTTCCCAGCATTCTATAAGTTTTTTAGTTTTTTACTCCAAAAGTTTCTTTAAAAAAGTCTTCCGGCGTGAGCAACGGGGTACAGTACGTGTTCTCGATTGCAGTTTCTGTTATTTCTTTAATGGGTTAGCATGACAGATGCACGTTTCAGCCCAATAGCCTTCTTCAGCATCTTACAAAGGATGAGACAAGGTGGTTTTTAAAGAGACCAATCATGACGTTAGCCTAATTGCCACATAAGCAGAACAAAGTGAGAGTGCGGATTTCCACCTACAATAATCAGCTTTGTATGACACAGACACACACTTGTTCCTGGAGTCTTTCATGTGACTTCCTTCACTGAGGCTATAAAATCCCCTGACAGGGAGGAATTGAGATGGATAGACTGCACTGAGAGTCCGGTAAATAGTTTTTTCTTTTGTTTGTTTTTTTTTTTTAAACACTCTCTACAAGGAAAGACAGATGGATGGGTGAAATGAAATGATTCATGGCAGACACGCATGGTGTTAAAGCAGCCATTTAGCTAAATAACTTAACAGCGACAGAGGTAGGAAGCTTTGGGAATGTGGGCGGAGCAAACTGTGCAGAAAGAGGATTGAGGTCTTGAGTGATGTGAAGTGAGGTCAGCTGGTGCAGAGCGAGGGATACAGTATTTATCACAGCGCCGGTGCGAGACACAGCGGAGAGTCATGTGAGGTGAAGTGTGCTGCAGACATCACGCTCCCATTCCCTTCTGCTTTCTGCCACTGTCAGCTGGAGTCACAGCTTTCATCTGTACCATGGTTAATCAGGTTAAATAAGAGTTGCATAAAATTAACAGAACAAAAGCTGAAGCTGCTGAGGTTCCCAGAAACATGCAATTCTACACTGTTATCATACATAAACTGTGAGCAGGGGTGGGGAATAAAAAAATACATCACTGCGGTACTGGCCTACAGAACGGAATACCTTCAGCTTTGACAAATTTATATATATGTTGGATCACAAGCAGTGCAACTGAAGTGTGTTACTTGTGTTGCTAAGTTTCCTCCCCAACAAAACCCAACAATGTTGACGAAACATTCTCCACCGACAAAAGTATCTTCGGTCAAAGGCAGAGGACGATGCATCACGCAAAAAGTTGTACTGTACTTTTTAAAAATCTAAAAAGGTTTGGACTTTGAGAGGGTTTAAATGAAAAAAATGTGACAAAACATGAATGCCCGTCTGAGAAAAGTGTATAAAGTATGTGATGAGGGGTTTTATAGCCTTAAAACACATAGAAGAAAGTACTATTCGAGCACTAGCATCTACAAGAGAAGACAGCGCCACAGTAGCTGCTGCACAAACTTGAAAAAAAAAATGGCAGAACAAACTGGTTCATGTTCTCTCTGTGGAAATAAAGCATGTTTTTTTTTCCCTACACGTTTTCAAAGCAAGCAACGGCACAAAATCTAGCTGGATGTTACTCTGGGATGGTAAACACACAGAATGAGAGGGGAGGGGGGAGTGTTCCTTCACACATTCGTTCTCTGAGCCAATCAGAGATGCCTCATCACCGCGTCATGTGTATGTATGACGAAGGAGAGGAAAACTCTGTTGATCGACTTCAAGTCATTTTTCTACCCTCTAAAAACGATTGGAAACAAAGCAATCCTGATGTTTTTTTTTTTTAAATAGAACCAACACACAATGCATTCAACAACAATGGAGAACACAGCTATATTATATAAGAACCATGGAATGACACCTTTAAAAGTCAACTCATTTGGAGTAAAGGCAATATTTATCAGAGAAAATATATACGGTTACTGTGATATATGTTGTATTGTTTGCTGACTGGTGGTAGTCAGGAAGTTTGTACCAGTCCATATTCAGTAGAAATAAATTATTTTTAAAAAAACAAACAAAAAACGTAATACTTTGTGTCCAATTTCCCTTTCACTGCAGTAAAGACGTGTACTCAGAAGTACGTGTACTTGCACTGGAGTGAAGACTGTTGGCACTTGTTCCATCTCTGACAAGAAGTGATGAGTGACAGACAGGGGGAGCCAGTGTTGGGCAGAAGCCTGACTGTTGGCCAAATGTGTCTGCACATGCCCAGAGACATGCCTGCCTGCCTTCCCAACAATGACGGCCAGGAGCAGGGCTTCAGGAAACTAAGGGGAAAGGGGGGCCTTGGCACTGCTCCTCCATCTCCAACCACACAAATACACACACACACACACACACACACACACACACACAGACAGACACATACCTAAAATCTTGCCAACTCTCTCCTCATTCTATGGTATGAGAAGCACTGCTTGCCATGCACTGCTGCAGTCCACTCCCCTGGGCACGATTGTTAGAATAGCTGGACTCAAAGTGGAAATATTCCCAGCATCTCAGCATACACAGTGATACATCTGACTACTTCGTATCATAGCAGGGTGGGGAGGGTGATGAAACGGAGGATGAGGCCAGAAAGACAATGAGCTCAACAGAACAGACCTTCAGATTGTGACTGTACACAAGTGCACAGCAGCAGACATAGAACTCAGACAGACACTGGAAGGGCCTTGCTTGGCCTGGGCAATATCCATTTTTGCAATTAATTCCAGTTGTTGTTTTTTTTTAATTGCAAACGATTAGAAAAAAATATAATTAAATTTAAGTTTTTCTTTTTTCCTCTTCCTCCAACGTACCTTTTTTCCCTCCGACTGTCTGGATCTTCCTCTATTGGTTCTGTCTGATTATCATGTCTGGTGTTCCTCTTTGTATGATGAATGTACACATTACTTGAAATTATAAACGTTATATTTGTTGAAAAGTTCTTTAAAAAAAAGAGATGAGAGAGATTAGAACTTTCCTTTTTCAGGTAACATACCTGTGGGTTTGTAATATTAGTATTGGCAGAAGTTGCTTGGTTCAGTCTGTTCATAGTGATGTTCAGCCAGACTTTAAAAAATGATGTCAAATAGTTACTATGTATCACGATTCACATATGTATCGGGATTTTTTGTTTTACAATTTTTAAAAGGATTTTTTTTGTTCAAAAATAGATTTTTTCCCATATTTAAATGATTCATTTTGAACTGGGTGGGGGAAGAAAATTAAGCATTTAAAGACCGTATACGACTGTATGAGTCACTCAGATGTATAATATGTGTTAAGGAATAAACAGAAATCACCTTATGGAAGACACACAGACAAAATAAGCCAGTACAATTCAGGTAGGCAATATAAAATCTGCAGTTGTCTATCCATGACAACGTGGATGCATGTTTACGTTGGTCAGATGTTGTTAAAATCTTCAAAATTCTGGGAAATTGCAGCACTTCTTGGTTCAGACAAACATCCAAATTATTGGTTCCACTGTTGTGTTTCACACAGATGCTTTTTATGATGCACATGACGCCAGGATCAGCACAAACAACGGGGAGTGTAAATCAGAAGAGATGAGGACTAAAAGGCAGAAAAGGTCTATATGTTGACCTTTCTACATTTGTAAGTTAACCATCACTTACCCTGTTAAACCTTTAAGCTTTTGCACAAACAAAAAACACAAAAAGTCAGACAGATGTAGTAGAACTGTTGACTTAAGATAAGGACTCCAGAAGAACAATGTCGAGAAAAGTGGGAGAAATGGTCAGTGTTTATACAAAGACATGACAAGGATGATCTTATTGATAAAACTGGAGCAAACTCTCTTGTGGTTTGTATTTCTTTTTTTGTTTTAAATCTTAATTCTGTACATCAATATCTACATGTTCTTAAAAAAACAATCAAAAGAAAGAATACAAAAAAAATGTGTCTTCATTTCTTACAGTTGTATGTTAGTTCCATGTTCAGTGTAAATTAGTTGGATCCAAAAATGTTGAAGACTGTAAGGTACATATGTGTAAATGGCATTGTTTATTGCTGTTTATATATCTTTTTTTAATTGGGGCTGTCAATTGATTCAAATTTTGGTAACAATTTATAACACCTACACACTATTCACTATGTATTAACTATTTATTACCCATTTGTTAATGTTTGTTCTTTATGTATTAACATTTGTTGCCTATTTGTTAATGATTTATTCATACACAATTCATCATAAATAAAATGTTTGTTCTTTTCTATGAACAAACCATTTGTATCTGCGTGAACAAATGCTTCATGATAAATTCTGTATAAGCCATACATTAATAAACATTAACAAATGGGTAACAAGTGGTTAATACATAATGAAATGTGTGAAGGTATTATAAAGTGTTACCCAATTTTTAACCAGATTGATTACAGGGTTGCTTTGGGTTAATTTCAATTAATTATGACTAAATGTTAATTTTTAATCTAGATTACCTGTGTTTAAAGTTTCATGAGCAAACGGAGTCAAGAAAGAATGTAAAGTATCTGCACTTGACGTGTTTGTCCAAGCTAGGCAATGCATTAGCCTAGTGTTAGCAGAATCCTTGACTGGGAAGTGCTTTGTTGAAAAGAAACGTCCATCTTGCAGAGTGTGTAAAACACTTTGTTAACACCCCCCCCCCCCCCCCCCCCCCCCCCAATTCAGAGCATTCTCTGAATATGTGCTTATGTTTCTGTTGTTGTAATGCCAAAAAAGCTTGAATAAATATAAGCTTTAAAATACGTAAGTAAAAGTGAGTGACAGTAAAAATGCGTAGCACAACCTCTGGTAGACTGGTGGGTTTTACTTCCCACAAGATAAATGGTCTGCTTAACTAAAGTGAGCAGAGATAAAGAATTGTATTAGTAATGAATGTGATTACTTGATTAATTAATTAGCAGACAGATTCCCTGAGGGTCGGGATTCCACCACACAGGGGCACACACCCACAGACTTCAATGCGCTTATCCAGACATTATTCCTTGGCTCAATTTTACCTACATGTGGCTTCATGATGTTGAGAAACCTAAGTGTTGTGAGTCTGTGTGCGTCTCTGAGGTGTGTAGCGCCACTGTCTGTCGCACAAAGGCTGGCAGCCGCTTGCCAGAGACGGCACGTGTCAGTCTGCCTTCAGCCTTCCATGTCAACATGGAGTCACCGTCTCTCTCTCTCTCTCTCTCTCTCTCTCTCTCTCTCTCTCTCTCTCTCTCTCTCTCTCTCACACACACACACACACACACTCACTCACATGCACACCAGGAGCTGCCAACGCCAGCTTCTCCTCCTGCTGCAGTTGCTAGGCGACAGCACTGGCAAAGTATAAAAAAAAAGAAAAGAAAAAAAAAAGAAAAAAGGAAAAAAAAAAAAAGCCCCCTGACGGACAGCGGGATAGATAAACAAGTGATTCTTTCCACCCAGCTGGTCAGGCCACAGAACGAGACGGAGACAGTGGGAGAAAGAGAGTGGATGTGTGAGAAAGATGGGAAAGGAGGAGAGGAAGTGTGTCTGCTGAGGAAAGCACAAAAAAGAAAACACTGTGGACCATCTGAGTGTTTATGTTTAGGAAGGAGGATGATGTTTGAGAAGAGGTGCTGCAACTAAAGAAAAACCAGCACCGCCTATGGTTTTGACGGCTTCACTAAGGCCGAGGCAGTTGAACAACAGGCGGCGAGAGGAGGCTTAAGATGACGAGTCCCGGAGAGTTCACTGTCACGGACGCGATCAGAATGAAACTGGGAGTTGAACCGCCCCCGCCATCTAGATCATTTGGTGTGAGGGGGGTCGTAAAACTCAGCCCAAGCCGTTTTAAGACCTTTTTGATATTCTGTTTAGGTTTTAGCCTTGACAGTGATATGAATGCTGTTGCCAACCAATAGATTGGTCCGTCGTCTCTCCGGCAACAACCCTGAAGTAGAAAAGGATTTTAAATCCTGAGTGTTATACACTTGGTTAAGGCAGATATGTAGGAACAGACTGCAGTTTGATATGTGATATTAGGGAGATTTTTAAAGGTTTTACAAATAGCAGCAGTTTTGAAGAAGAAAAGCTCAAGTCCAATTATTGGCCAATACCAACCCCTGAAAATAAAATCTGACACTGTGAAAGTAACCACCCTTAGAATTAGTAATTGAATAGAAGATGGCCATTTAATTAGCAAACAGACATCCATTTTCTTTTCTTTTTTTTTCTTTTTTTTTAAAAAATCTGCCAAAATAAGTCAAAATGTGGTTCCAGATTTATTTATTTTTTAAGGTGAACATGTTCTGGTTCATTTCATCAGCTGTGACAGTGAACTGCATGTCAGTGGGTTATTGAATAAATAACATATTTGAGGATGTCATTTTAGGTTTTGGAAAATACCTTCAAGGCTCAAGACTGCGACCAAAATGGTTGCATATGCGCCTGGAATTTCGGATGTGCGACTAGATTTAAAGTCATGGCCACACTTGTGCACCTACAAAAAACAAAAAACATAAAGGCCTGCAGTTAGATAACTGCAGGCTATTCTATGTTTCTGTTTATCCAGTGTGCAGACTCAGGCGTTGCGCATTCGGAATTGCTATGAATTGTACAGCGTCCAAACTCGGATGTTTATGTGGCACGTCACAGGTGTACACACGGAAATTTAAATTTGGTGTGGCCGTAGCATTAGTATTGCTTGGAACCTTGGCGTAGGCCATACCAAAAATCTAGCAACAGGTACCGTGATACACCAAAGGAAGCAGAGTCAAGTAGAGCCAAGCCAATTCTAGTGAAAACAGGGCACTAGATATAAGGGGAAAAAAAAATTATTTTAAAATTGTGTGGATGTGGCTTATATTCAGGTGCACTTTATAGTCTGGAAAATACTGTAAGAAAAAGGGGGGGGGGGGGGATTGTCATCTTCAGGGGCGTATCTTTAAAGCAGAAAAACTCCACTCTGCCAACCACCCCCACCTTCCTCCCCTTCCATGTGGTAATGTACACCATGGCTCCGTGACTCAGCATTGGGTCAGTAAGACATTCAGCTTGTAGCGTATGGTTACAAAACAGCTGCCATTCAGCCGCACACAGAGATGTTCGAGCAAAGTTTACTTTATGGTATGGGAGGGAAAACACTCACATACAATTTGCTGCGCTCCATAAAACAGACATGATACAAGCACATGGAAACTATACATTTACTACTGACACTTAAGCAGACATGACGGGTCTGAAAGTGCCTGCTGTTAACCCGATGTTAGCTGAACTGGCCTAAAAACAAACAGCCTGAAACTGGGTCTATATTCGCTTTGTTGGTCCAATTGATGATTTTTAGTCATTTTATATGAAGCCAGGATAACTTGAACACACAACTTCAAATTCAATTTTGTGGGGACTTTATTTTTATTCCTGCTAATATATAGTTATATAGTTTGTTTTTTTTAATTATTTTTTAAATTTCCCTGACAAAAATATTTGACAAAAAAAGGCCATAAAAATACATAGCTCAGGGCTGTTTCAGTCCATAAAACACAAACCAAAAATAACACAACATGACTTAAAGGCAGTAGTGCAAATACTGTACAAAAATACAGCAGTGACACACTTCCAATTCAGACAAGTAAACGGTCCTCTGTTTGTTTGCCGATTTCTGAACTACAAAAATCGGCAATCAACAAGATATGATGCTTAACAAATGTTCTCATGTCTGAACGACAGACGATCCAAAGTGATATAATGAGGGAAAACTATTTTAACACCTGGTTAGATATAAACCAAGTTGATGTATCGTTGTACTGTTGTTGCTTTATTGCAGTAAAGCTTCCGTGTCAGTCAACAACCACTACTGCTTGCCGGCTCCAAAAACACTCTAGTCTATTTCAAGTGGTATTCAAGAAATGTCAATCAAGCAGTCTCTAGAAATACAGCCACCAATTTCCCCCAAGAGTCCCTGATCTGGTCTCATTCACTTTGCTTGAACCCTCATATCAGTGTGCAAGTTTAATGGTGGTCCTTTGCTAAATCATTCCTCCATTAATAAGATTTGGCTGCTAATACATGGCTTTGACGCTTGCCTCTGTACTCTGATTGACAGCTCCCTGCCTGCTGAATTCAATTGTCTGAGCTTTCATTACTGAATAAAATTGTTTCATTTATTTATTGTATTTTGACCGTTTGACTGTAGCTTTGGTTATAAAGTTACACTCACATGATCATCAATGATTTAGGCACAATTATTTAATGAGATTTACTGTAACTAATCATCTGTTGGTTTATATAGTATGTCAGTTTGGGTCCCAATTATTTAACTGAAAAAAGTTCGTTTATAAATTGCAGATAAATGACAAAGAGGCTTCATCCACTTCTTCTATACAGTCCAAGTCAGTGGTTACCAAAGGTTTTTGGTTCGTGACCCCATTTTAACATCACAAATTGCTGGAATCTGAAGACATTCAAAATAGCCTTTTTTTGCTCAAATTATTATTATTATTATTATTTTTAAATCTAATAGTGCATGCTTGTTCGTGCCTTTTAGTTGTGCAGTCTCCTCTTAAAGCCACTCTGCCTGCTACCCACAAACTATTTAAAGATTCTGGTCATGTGTTAAAGAAAAAGATCCAAGGGAGTCTAAGGAGGAGTTTGGCCAAAGGACTGATATTTAGCCTCATCTCCATCCAGGAAGGGTTTACTGTAGTCAAAATCTGCACTGAAAAGAGAAAATACCAGCAGAAACAGTAGCCGTTTACAAACCACTGCTGTCTGTGGAAGCAGAGTGCACCCAGTTTCTTTTATTTTCAGAGGTTTTGGGAGTATATTATAAGTATAATGAGACAGGCAGCTGTCACAGGGAGGGTTGGATGAAGACGTTAATAAAACTGGTGTTGGTGTAATTAAAAAGACCCCAGAGAGATGGGAGAAATCCATGTTTAAGCACTTCCACTGCCAGGAATAGGAACAGAAGAGTCGGAATGGAGGAATACATTTTATAGTTCATAATAACAGTGGCTTTTTATTCCCATTATCTGACCAGAAACTGCATTTTTGCATCATTTTTGACAACATTATTACAATACCTTTAGCAAACACATGCAAATCCACATTTTCCTGAAGTGTTTCTATTAACCATCTGGACAGTCATGGCCTAATTTATTCAGTTGGAGTTTTGTAAATAATAAAAAATGTTTTTCCATTGTAGGATAATTCTGAGGCCTTTGTGCTAATCGGACTCAGTGCAATCTTTTAGAACTCTGACCTGCAGCCGACAGTTACAGTACTTCATCATGTCATCAGCAACAGCAAAATAACACGTCTTTGTACATGAATGAAGCCCTAGATTTAGTCCATTCCAACTTGTAGCTTTTTTATATGGATTTCATACTGAACCCTGCCGTTTGGTCAAATCTGGAAAAGTCGGTACTCTCAAAAGATGTACAAAACTGTGCACACACCTGAATTCAAGGACATTTCCTTTGTACATCGCAATTAGCATGGAATTGACTGCATTTGTTGGAGAACCAGACCCCCCCTCTCTCCACACTACATTTGCATATGCAAATTAGTCTGAACAGGTCCTGCAGATGGGATTCCCCTCTGCATGATCAGATGATAACGTCAAAGAGGAATGTGAAGCATCAGAGTGTTGTCCACTGACAAAGCAGAGGTCTAAATATGTGGAGGAAGAGTCCCAACAGGACCTTAAGGTAAAAAAAAAAACAAAAAAAACCTTAACGTAGTTTAAAGTCTGAAATCAGTCGTCACCAAATGATGTATAGACATCCGTCATCACATTCCAAAAATCAAAACAATGAGATTGGTGAGGTCCAGTGACACGCGGGCTGACCCGTAGTGAGCGTGTGCTCGCAGTCACCCACAGTTGCGGAACATTGAAAAATATTTTTAATGATATTCAGGTTGCGGTCTGTCGGTTGTTTGAGATAAACATTAAAATAACCTGGTAAATATACTTTATTAACTGAATTTCCATAAAGGTGACATACAACGTCGTCAGTATACTACGATAAGGAGGGAGAACGAGAGAAAAAGTTGGTAGAGTGGAAGCACCAGAAACATACAAACAAACAAAGTAAGTCACCAGAGAGCATGGTAAGGACAGTCTGCACCAACAATGAGTCCTGGACCTACTTCTAAATGTACTCACAGTCATTAATATTAAATACACTTCGGAACAAATGAAGTTTGTGTCCTTGTCCCTTTATATGGTTGAAATGTACCGGGCTGATTGGCATTAGTTTGTTTCAATCTGTAACCGTCCATCAGTTTCCATTCTACTGCTAATACTGCAGCCCGTGTCGTTGTTTTTTTTTAGCTGAGCAGTAAACATTCCCAATACACTCTCTAGGAACACCATTTTTCCAGTATTGCCAGTGGTCTACAAAACACATGCTGCCTTATAAATGCACAAACTCCAGCCACCTACGCGCTATCTTTAATCCTGTCTAGAAAATAAGAGACATTTTAGTACTGTGGTGTTTACCCAGCAGATGCATAAATATAGAATATTCCAAGAAGAAAATAACAGCCAATCAATAGCTCCAGTGCCAGGGTAACAACACTACTCTGGCACTATCCTTCATGTTCCTCGCTACAGTTCTAATGAGTTAATTTGCATTCTGTGTGTGTGCGTGACTTCATCCCTCTGCAATGTTGGGGGTTAGTCCAAAATCCAGATGGATTCCAGTAAATGTTAATGACATATCTGGGTATAGGGTATGGGATGTACACCAATCTTTAAGTAAAATTTACTACCATTTAATACCTTTGTTTTCTACCATCGTGACACTGAATTGCAAGTCTTAATCAGAAATCTTTTGTGATATGAACACAGATTTTGATATCCAACATTACACTCAACATTATCCAAAGAGACTTCGTCATTTAGCTACAGGATATTAGTTACAGTCCATGGACAGTAACTACCACAATATGAGGTGCCTTGCTAAAAGGGCATTTAAGCCATGGAATGATATGGGATTCAAATTTGCAACCTTCCAGAGACCGACTCCCAACACACATTAGTTTTAAATCTAGCTGCACACAACTAACATATGCAAACGTTACAAGTAAGATTTTTTTTTTTTATCGAACACCTCATTGTCCAAAAGAGAAACACAAAAATTTGCTTTTATAAAATACCTTTTGACCAAATGTAATACTTCTAATGGCCATTCAATTTTACGTTCTTAACTCATCGCTTTTTAAAACCTGTGGGCCCCGTGCATATAGCTCCTGTGTTAAGCTCTGTTTAAAGGAATTCACAAAGGAATGGTGGAAAGGACATGGCATCAGCTCTGAGTCAGCAGTAGCACAGTCTAATTATTTGTCTTCTGTGAGTATCCAGTCACATAGTCATTACAACAGAGATGAAAAAATAAATATCATGTCCACATAGGGGCATACAGCGTCATTAACATCCACACAGGGAGTGTGTGACAGAGGCAGAGCAGAAGGACTGCAATAAGAGAAGGTGGTAGGAACAGAGGAGGGTGACAAGCCCTTAAATCACATTCTTTCTAATGGATTCACTCATATCATCTGCTCCTTAAATGAACTGCTGGAGAGGAGATGGGACTGAATATACAGAGGAGGACTGGGTGGATGTTGAAGAGGTGGAGAGAGTTTTATGACCCCTGCTTTATGAACTAATCACACACCAGGCCCTCATTTTATGCACGAGTGGGAAAGATGACACCAAGATCCTGCTGAAGATGGGCCTGGACAAGGTCAACCAAGGGCCCTCTCTAAAAAAAAATAATAATAATAATTCGCAATTGACCTGAAGATCCATGAGAATCCAGAGTTTTACTTGCTGTAAACACACTGTAGGCACAACTCAACAAGAAATTACACACTGGATAGAAAACCCTTCAACATCTGGATTTCCTCAGATACACATACTTTTCAATTGGTGCTGACAGATATGGTAAAAAAAAGTTGATCATGACAATTAACATAAATGCCAGATGATGTTTAAAGGCTTGGGTGAAATTTAAAGAAGCCAGACCATCAAGTGTCATTTATGGTTCAAATTTTGTACCAAGGAAGTGACCTGGTACGACAATAAAATCCTTGAATTAAAATATTTGTCAGTAAATTCACAAGACAAACAATATGTGAGAAACAACAAATTAAAAAGACATATTTGATGTAAAAAGCAAAGAAAGAAAAAAATTTAAAGTTACAACAACACAAAAGTGACAAAATGATGGAAAACATGTAAAAGTGAAAAGGATGCTTTAAATAGGAAGTGACAAGATAATACAAGACTGACGGGCCACCAGGCCTTAGTTGCACCCCCACTCTACCAGGCTAAAAGCATCACCTATTTACTTTTAAAAAATGTATAGACATGAAAACTATTGACACTACAGATGCTATTTAGAGCTTCCAACCGTAGGTCCATCTGCTGATGTTTCAGGGTAAAATTAAAGGAAATGTGGGCGAGTAGTTGGCACAGAAGTGAAAAAATAAAAGCAAATTCTTAGATGAAACCGTGGATTCGTGGTTGATCCACCCAGCTGAATTGTTGTATTTTCAAGGGGCCTTTATAAACAGTAAAATTGAAATTGTACTGAAATCACTGCTTGATTGTGTTAGAATTACTTCATCTGGAAGTAACGACATCACTGAGTAACTAGATCACTTAGTAAGTGGGATAGAACTACAACTCTCCACTCTTGTGTCCTGTTCCCCAACACCCAACACCCATCCATCCCACACTTTGTTTTCCCAAATGCCCCCCACTGCTGGCTGATGGTCCTGTACTTTTACACTACCCCTCCCCAACTACTCTTTGCCAAGTGTCTATTGTGTCTCAGGGGCCATTTACACGAGAACAATTGCGGCTAAATACGACAGCATATTTTATCAGAAGTGCCTTTCGTTTACACAAAGCCAACACCATCAGGGTGTGAATATGCACAAATCTGAAGAGTCCTTCCAGAGTGGGCTGTATTGAAGACGTGCTGGCAAGAAACGTACAGGTTCACGTTGCGCGTGTCTTTCCATTACATATGTTCACATCGCATACACTTTCATGTTACATTCATACGCTAAGCAGGTAAAGCAACAAACATGTTGGCCAAACTGAATCCCACAGATCTTCCAACTCTAGTAAATGTACAGGAGTCATTTCAGCCATTGTACAGACATTACATACATACCATAGCCCAGGGGTCTGCAACACTGGTCCTAGAGAGCCGCTATCCTGCATGTTTTAGATGTTTCCCTCTTCCAGCACACCTGACAGACATTATCAGTCTTCCACACAGCTTGATGATAGGCTGATCATCCGAATCAGGTGTGTTGGAAGAGGGAAACATCTAAAACATGCAGGATAGCGGCTCTCTAGGACCAGGGTTGCAGACCCCTGCCATAGCCGAACAGAGACAGGTGTACAACTACATACGTCAAAAACAGAAAAGGACATGCCGGTGGTCTATCACAGTACCACCTAGTGGCCTGGTATGCATATCCAATCGTATTTTGCCAACTGTTGCTTCTTCGTATAAACAAGGATTTCCTCCTGGTCTAAACGCAGATGAAAAACTGAATAGGAAAGACAAAAAGGATGAAAAAATGGAGAAGTAACGAGTGGGAGAGTAAAAATAGAAAAGGAAATGGGGAAAACGAAAGTATAAAAGAAGAAAAAAAGTGAAAAAAAAATAAAAGGTGGACATTTGGTCATATTAGTTAAATGGTCACAATTTTTATTTTCTAATTGTAATTAAAGAAGTTATCATTTGACAGTCAGTATCAGCTCCAAATATTGATGGCATGTATCAGTCATCGCCTAAGGCTAATGTAAAAACTAAAATAAATAAATAAATAATCGAGTCAATCACCAGATGATACACCGGTCATTGACTCCAACTACACAACGCATTACTGGGCACTGACCATTTCTTCCCGCCTGCAGAAAATGTGAGCTCAGAAATAAAATGTGACATATTTTTATGTCTAAGCATGGCTGAGGGTGGTTCCAATTAGGCTACATGGCTGGCAAACAAAGCTGTCCTTAAAAAGACTTTGTGCAGCAGTAGAAAGAGCTGGTAGGAAGGTGTCCAAGCCTGAAACTGTCTGGGCAAGCCTCTCCCTCACACTGGGTTTGGGATTTGTTAAGTGGACAAAATAGGTGGTCCCTCCTCTCCCTACAGCATTGCCAGACTCAGCCTTGGCTCTGTGCCCAAGAAACCAGCCAAGGGGGTGGGGAGGGGGCTGAAGAGAGATGACATCCCCACTTGATTATTCCCAAACAAGCTAGAAGAGTACATGCACTGCTCCTGTACTCAGTGCTGAGTGAGAGTTTGGCCATAGAGCTGCATTTTAGACCTAGTTTGGACACTCAAACAGGGAAACTGGAGGACTAAAAATGTCAAAATTTAATAAATAAATAATTAATTAATTCAAATTTGAATTAAATAGATAAATGTGTTATTAAATGTGTCATTAATTTATTAAAATACCAATTCATTTGGGGCGAAAATCGTGAGCACCCACAGCAAGAAGGACCCTGGTTTGATTCCCACACCAGACCTTTCTGTGTGGAGTTTGTATGTTCTCCCCAATTTAAATTAGATAGATTTTTTTTCCCCTGAAAATTTGTCTGATGTGTGGGATGAAAATAGTTTTAGATTTCATCAGGATAGAAGTGAAATGGAGGCAGTTTATTCCAAAAGAAAGACTACACCAGTGCTTAGCTGAACTACTGCTGGAGTTAGAGTTCCAGTTATAGAAGATCCAGCAAAATGAAAGATTTATCAACGAATAATGGATTCACTTATGTTTTTCCACTTACTTGCCATTGTATGCTAGACTGTATTTTAGTAGATATGTATTGCATAATATATATATATATATATATATATATATATATATATATATATATATATATAATGTGACACATATAGGCATTCAGAGCCTTCGTAGTTATTGCAGATCTATTAATCTATCTCATGTGTTTTAATGGAAAAGCAGACTTTACAAACATCTGTCTTTTTGGCATTTAGTAAATATCAATAAATTTTTACGCATATATCCAACAGAAAACTGCCTAGTACCTCCAAGATCACAGGTGGCATGAACTTCACCCATCAGTAAATCGTTGCAGGTGAAAAAACAAGGCAGTCAGAGATGGCAGACCTCCGCCAAGGCTTGATCTTCCATTCACACGTGACTTGATCGAGCCATAGGTGTTGACCCATCTGATGGTGAGACAATATGAATGCAAAAAAAACCGTGAGATTCTATGTTGTCTGAATCCTGAGATATTAGCATTTATGTGTTTTAGCTGTTGACCTTTTGTGTTACCTTGATCTTTGATCTTCATTGCTCAAAATCTACTGAATTCTTCCTTGACTCATTCCTGAAACTTTAATCAAAATCTGTTCAGAACTTTTTGCTTAATCCTGCTGACAGACAAATAAATTGACTCATTTAATACCTCCTTGGCAGAGGTAATAAAAAGAGCATATCAGGAAACGCAAAAGGAGAAAAAAAACTTAAATATCAGCTGGCCAACATCTAAGTAAAAAGAAGGTAGAAGGTAGAGCCGTTGACCTGGGAGGGGTGGATCAAAGTGAGTTTCATTTTGTTATCCTTGCATATGCAAAATGACAAAGATTCTGATCTCAATCGCATATTTTAAAAGGGTTAAAAAAAAGCTCTTATGATGGTTGATAGAATAAGGTAAATGCTGGACCCCCCCCCTCTCACCTCCCCAGTTCCTTAACAGCAAAGTGAATCAGCCCCTCATTTTTCCTTAATGACCACTTTGTAGCCAGTGTGTCCCTGTGGTTCACGCTGAGCATGCTGCAGGACAGGCGTGGATGTCTCTACTTGCCAGCTCAGTCTCTGGCCATGGAGACAGACAGCCCAGCAGAGCCAGTCCTCTGAGCAGACAGGATGAGCATGACCAGATGGTGCCTGGGACGCTGCTTCGTGCCAGATCTTCGTTAACACACTACACAGGAATACATCAATCTTCATAAATATGGACGCTGAATTCGAGGTTGGCGTTGGTGTGATGCTGGACCCTCCAAATTGTGACTGTTCTGGCCAGTTTATGTCCCAGACATTTGGGTTCAAATTCCTGTACACCTGGCTGGTGGGTGGTTCTGCATTTTGTGTTTATAGATTTTTGACCTATTGTTGACACAAGAGGTCAGGGGTCACTGGGTCAATAGCTAAAAATAAAATAAAATGGATGATAATAGAAAAACCAATGGTGATAGAGACTATTACTGACAGACAGGAAACCCACTATTCAAAATGATATGACCTTTGACCTTGAAAGGTTAAAACACTTAGTCTCACGTTTTGAGAGGGAGATGTCCATTAAGAGATTAAATGCTTGTGAATGGGGTGGGGGTTTGTTGTACCTGGTTATGTTTATTTATTTTTGACCAAGTTTGTTTGAGATTGTTTGTGCTTGAAGGAGAATACAGCAATATGTTCCATAGATGACATTACAGGTTTAGCCTGATCCTGAAAACAAATGTAAGAACATGTTCTTTACTTACAAAAAATACAATTTGTGACAGCTAAACTAATAAATATTATTACACCAAAAACTGCTTCAGTGTGGACAGCAGTATCTTCAAGAAGATGGCAGTGCCATGAACTTCATCCATCAGTAAATCATGGAAAGAGGGAAAAAGCATATGCAGCAGGTTGATACCAATATAAGAAAAAAAAAATATTGGCCCAATATACCGATATATCAGTCTATCATTAATGAAGAAGTACAACCTTTAACTTCAAGAGCCCACAGTGTGTGACCTTCATGACTGGAATGATGACACTTTCAGTTCTGACAAGCTTTTATTGTTGCAGTGATCTTTAACAGTGATTACTGAGCTTTTGTGGAAAAGGTAAAATCCCTGAAGGTCAGCGACTGCTCTTTTTCTCTGTTCTGTTCCTGCCTCTGTCTCACCTGCTCTGTGTGTCTGACATATGAATAAATACAGAAGTTAACAGGTCGCCCCAGTAGCTGGTCTGGGCTTTGTCACATCACATAAGTGGGAACTGAGATCTGAAACTGAGCATCTGGAAAATGGGATTCCTGTGCACATCATCTGTGCTATCCATTTCCAAATAAATAAAGACGTCTTTAAAGCAATCACACAAGCCAACATGTCTCATGAGGACCAAGTGTGTAATCGAGTAGTGATTGAAAACTTATTTTTCCTTTTCTTATAAAATAAAAAAATACAAATAAATAAATTACATTAAAACAAATAAAAAAATTATTGCTGTTTTACAGATT
This sequence comes from Siphamia tubifer, assembly GCA_020466265.1. NCBI lineage: Eukaryota > Metazoa > Chordata > Actinopteri > Kurtiformes > Apogonidae > Siphamia > Siphamia tubifer. The sequence goes on from CM035805.1 coordinate 34,246,144, forward strand.
CACATATAAACCCTGCAGACACTAATTGGTCAGACAGTTGTCTCTATTTCACGTACTATTGCATCTTCGTATAAACAAGGATTTCCTCCTGAATACGTTCCTCTAAACGTGGATGAAAACTGAAGATGAGACGCCACTTTTGCGTCTTCTGTTTTCATCTTCTCTGTATAAATGTAGCCAAAGTGTCTCCAACAGTAACATCTCTGGGGCTATCAAAAGCTCCTCAGAGGGAACCAGGAAGTGTCACTTTTACCCCTTATAAAGTGGACTCGGGGTCTTTTCTCACACTCACTGCTCATGGGCAGAACTGACCTTTCTTTGCAAAGAAATACAACTGTCGGCCGGCAGATGTCCGCTTCTTTATTCACTAACAGCAGGACAAAAATTGCCACAACGCACATTACAAGAAAGATGTAGAAAGATGTGGAAAGAAAAAGAAGGATGTGAAATGATACACTCCAAATACTGGAACAGTGTGTTTTCTAAAGTCATCTGTCATCAGTCATCTGTGCATGAGAGCTGTGGACATTGTACAAGTCCAGCTGGTCCAGACCAGATCAGTGGTCACACACTATGTGTCTCAGACGGTCTTCACTTCAGTGAGGTTTGTGACAGGCAAATGGAACTCTGGGAAGGTACTGACAATCTCCAGCTGAGTAAAAACCTGGGCTCCATGGAACATTTGCTACAATGGGCAGAGTGTGTGGCTGGAACATCATGTGGAGAATGTGACATTACCTGAATGAGGAGCAGGGTTTGATATCAACACCAGAATAAGAAATCTTTAAATATTTCTTACAAATACAGTGTTTAAAAGATGTGATAACATTTCCTAATCATGGTAGACTGTATTAATGCATTACAATAATATTTTATCAATTCTTCTACATTGTAACAATTCACTTCCTCAGATAATGTTCTATATTTTGTTATTATAATACTGGATTTATACATCCTTTAAAATACACAAACTGATGAAAACATTTTTAGGGTTTGGGAAACCATTCTCAATTTATTTATATATTTTATCAGGACATTGCTCATTAATAAACATATCAGCCTAAAGCACCAATGTAAATATGCCAGAATTAGCATAGCTGCTAATTACCGCCGCAAAGGAGGTTATGTTTTACCGTGCGTTTGTTTGTCTGTTCGTCAACAAGATAACTCCAAAAGTTATGGACGGATTTTGATGCACCTTTCAGAGATGGTTGATAATGAGTCAAGGAAGAAACCATAAAAGTTTGAGCTATAAAGGCCAAAGGTCACAGTGAAGGTCAACAGCTAAAACACATAAATGGTGACATCTCAGAATCAAAACAAGATAGTATCACACGTTTTTATTGCATTCACTTCGTCTTACCTTCGGACATCAGATGAGATAATACTGGTAGGCTCGATGATGTCACATTCTAACGTCATATGACGTCAAAATGTGATGTCATATGACATCAAGTGAATTGTATATTTGCAAAATGTATAACCTTTACAAACTGCCGCTGCTTCGGGGGTCTGTGCTCTCGGAGTGCTCTAGTTCACATCTGTTGTCCTAAAGCAGGTCAACAACATACAAACAATATACCAGTGTACACATATAGAAACACAGTTTTACACAAATGAACATTAAAAGTCTATATAGTAAAGTACATTTTATATTGCGTAACAATATAACGTACTGGAAATAATATTTCACTTTTAGCCAAATGCACATTAGAACTTAAGACATCCGTCTCAAGACTCTTATGTAGTTGGATATGGATGGTAACCCTTTCAGGTTGTTTCTGATGGATCTGCCATTAGTTTGTTTTGTTTTATTGAGTCTTCAGGATAATTTTTGGTTAGAACTATTAATTTACCCAGAAATTTGTAAAACCCTGATGTGTTTACTCCCAAATTAAACACGTTAAAAAAAAAAAAAAGATTTTCTCTCAATTCCAAATGTCCCCTGAAGAATTGGCAGGGGGTAGGTCTTCTCAGATTCCCTGGAATTCTTGGGGGCGGGGCTGTGAGCTGATTAGTGGGACATGCTCGCAGTGTTCTGCACTTTCATTCACTCTCCAGGTTTAATCCAGTGATGGCTGCAATTTTTTACCCCCCTCCCAATTTTACAGGTTTCACTGTGTTTTGATCATGTAGAAAATTAAGTAAAAGATGAGTAGCTATAAGAAGTAGATAGACAATGAAGTCTGTTTGCTTAACATACTCTTAAGTGTTTTAGATCAATCTTTTGAACACATTCGTCATTGTCTGTCTGTCCAAATATGCTGAGGAGTGTATTTGGCAAATAGGCTACACTCTAAAGAGCCTGGACTTAGTCAAACATATTTCCCAAATATAGTCAAAGGATATACAGTGAGACAAATATTTCCTGATAATATTGGAGATTATGTCAAATATTAAGGTTGTCCAAAAATGGTTTTTCCACTACTGTATGTGGTTACTTCCCAAAATCTGTGAGCCTAAAAGAAAATGCAAACCAGGTAGATGTGAACTTTTGTCCAAATGTTGAATATTGGAGCGAGATAAGAATGAAAAAGATTAAACAGTCAGGACACAGTATGTTGGGGGAGGGGGGGGGGGGTAGACAAAAGAGACCATGTGAAACCAAGAGGAATGAGTGAGAAGACACAAGCAGAGAAGAGGGAAAATGGAAGAGAGAGAGAGAGAGAGAAACAGAGAGAGAAAGAGACAGAGACAGAGAGCGAGAGAGATCACAAAGAGAAAAGAGCAGTCCATCCACAAAGATCATAATTAGGAAGCACAAGAGTTTACAGGAAGAACCCTGTGAACTAGGACACTTTATTCCCACATAACCTTGTTTGAACTTCTGGTCTGAGTGAGAAGGCGGCGGGGGGGGGTTAACAGCTAGAGTGCTGTGCAGAGAGATGGGGAGCATCAGTGTGAGGCCATGTAGGCCAACCACAGCCTGAGGGCAGGAGCAGGGCCACCAGAGGTTGAATACAAACCCTAGTGGAGCTCCGAATCCTACAGAAATAAGAGGACAAACGGCACTAGGAAGAAGAGCAGAGCAGATGCAGAGACATAGAGAAGGATATTGGGGGGGGCAGTATGGGCTTAATGTAATTAAGCTGCACCAACATGAATATGAAACAACACTACATGTCTTTGTGTGCAACAGAAGAGGAAAATCCAATTTAGCTTCAGTGCAACAAGAGGCATGAAAACTACTGGGGGTTTTGCTGCATATTTATAAGCTCATGGGGTGTATGTGATTCAATTAGTTTTCTTTTAAATTATTTTGCATACTGCCTATCAAAGTCAAAGCAGACAGTGGCCCAAGAACCTGACTACACTGAGGGCAGATATGAGCTCACCACAGAGAGTCACTCCTGTTGCATGAAATGGTCCATTGGTACTGGGTGATATGCATCGCCAATGGTAATATCAAATATGTAAATTTGATGAGGTGCAATTTTATACTATGGAGTATTCATACAGGCTTGGAAAAAAATGGTCAGTGCATAGACAGTAAAGGCGAAGTGCATGAAAGTCCTGGTTTGGCCGAATGCCAATGAAACACATCAGAAGCCAGTCAGTGGACAGGGTTCAGGCTCGTGGTGACTCGGTGGTACTCAAAACTCACACATGGAGGAAATCTGCAGGAGTTTGCAACTCAGCAGACAACTTCAGAGCAGACATAGGTTCATATTAGCAATGTCAGTCAAAATAATGTTAAACGCAAGCTGGGGAACCATAAGGGGGAAGGGGGTGGGGTGGTGTTAATGTGATAAATTCATGGAGGGGGTCCAGTGTATAGAGGTTAGAAGTTGTGAAAATGTGGTTTAAGATCCACTGTTTAACAGAAGTCGGGAGTCAGACGCTGAAAGCATATTAGTTTCATTTTCGTTTCAGCCCAGCATTAGTTACGGACCACAAACCCACATACATAACTACTGCCCCTACCCCCCGCATACATGACCCCAACATGTTATGCAGAATATGCATGAAGTACTTAAAAAAAACAAAAAACAAAAAACAGATCCATAGATCCAATTTTGACTTTAAAATCACATTTTAATGGACATCATCAGATTTTATAATAATAAGCGTGGTTTTTTTGCCCATATTGCCCACCCCTACAGTCCATTGTAGTTTTATTGAAATGCAGACTTTGTGTTTTCAAAGCTTAAATAAACCCATAAACAGGGGTGCTGAGGCTGGTACTCTGTGAGTGTTTTTAAGCCAGAGAGGTCATAATTAGAGCTCAAATGATTAATTAGCTCGAAATCCATTAAAAAAATATTCTACAACAATTTTCCCGAATCAAAGCTTTGTTTCCTTCATTTTGCACATTAATAATAATGGATTGGATTATTATATTAATAATAATTGATTGGATTGGATTATTATATTACTAATAATGGATTGGATTTATATAGCACTTTTTTGGCCACTCAAAGTGCTTTTCATTACTGATCCATTATTTATTCATTCTCACATGCTCCCTCTGGTGGTGGTAAACTACACTCCACAGTTGCCCTGGGGCAAACTGACAGAAGCATGGCTGCCATTTTGCACCTACAGCCCCCTCTGACCACCACCAAACATTCATAACACCAGTGGGAGTGACACTGGAGGCAAGGAGGGTGAAGTGTCTTGCCCAAGGACACAACTAGAGGCGCTTTCCCACAGTAGGAACCATTTGTAGTTCCTATAACCTTTTTAGTACCTGGAAACTTTTTTCACCATTTCCCACAGAGACAAAGAGACGATGGAGAGCACAAAGTCTGACCAGCAAAAGGGAAATCCTCCTGCAGTTCCATCAGCTTCTGATGACAGCCCACATCCAGACACACTTGAACCACTATGGTCACATCAGAGTACAAACTGATAAAGTGGACAAACGAGACCAAGGGAAAAAAACTGACTTTTTGTGGAATGAAACATTTTATCACACTGAAGACACTTCTCACCAATGGAATGTTTACAGTCTCTGGACCAAGGTTATAATGGTGTGGGATTTTTCATTATAGTTTCATTTTTCTTTTCTCCTTCATTTAGTATTAAGTAATTTTTAAGAGGAGCATTTTTTCCTAAATGCTTAGTTTCTATATTACTTTAAGTTTTTTCATGTCATTTAACTTACTTGTCGCCATATTTAAAGAAATTCCATACAGGGCTGCTTTCTCCCAACTATAATTACATTAACGAAGTTGGGAACAGAGGGAATTTTTATATGTTTTATTAAGTTTTGGGATCAGACAACACAGATTCTGTTTGTTATCATTTTTTCGTTTGTTTCATAGCCTCTTGAACTCTCTCTTCAAAGTTCTTTTTAACCTTCCGTTAAGGTTGGTTTCCTGCCAATATTTAGCCTTAGATGGAGTTTACCACCCGCTGAGACATTCCCAAACAACCCAACCGGACCCCAGCACAACAGGCAAGCAGTCTTCCGTACGCCACATTTATACTCACATCTGAATCCTGTGGGACTTGCGGGTGGGAGTGGGACAAAATATAGCAGGTATGGGTGGGACTGAAAATCATAATTCTTTGTGGGAGAGGGACTGCACAATGCGCGAGCAGGACTGGAAATTGTGTCCCACGCAGACCTCTAAATAAATAATTTCTATATATGTATGTGTGTATGTGTGTGTGTGTGTGTGTGTGTGTGTGTGTGTGTGTGTGTGTGCGTTAAACGTTATATTTTGACATGGAAAATGAGTTTAGAATTTGATTCAATATAGTTTCTTTTTGCCAATTCATTCTATCAATTCAACTTCATTTCTTGCTTTGTGAATGCTACTTTATTCTGGTAATGGCCTTATGGATTTATGTATTGGTGTTGCTTTCCATGAACATCTACCTGCACTACTTGATTTACCTCACTCAGATCTTCTGTGCACTTGTTGGTCTAAACCCCCTGTAGTTTTTCTAGCATATCCAATTTTTTATCCACAGCTTACCCTATAGAAAAGCCAAATTCCACTGATTAGCTGTAGTTGGACTTTCCAAACTTTTTGATTACAATTGAACTCACCTACAGCTACATGGAAACGTATTTATGCAGTAAACATTATTTGTGAACATGGTGTGTGCAGATCCCGATAGGTCAGTTATAGCAGACATACCTTTCGTAAGAACAGAATAGTGTTAAATAAACCCTGCAGTCATGCCTGTTTCTTTCATATTTCATTGTATGCCAATATTAGATTTTTAATTTTTTTTAAAAAGAAAAGAAAAAGGAAGCCCATCTGTTTAGTACAGTATTTTTTATATGCTTAAAAAAGGAGAGAGAGGGGGGGGTGTCCTATAATTCAAAAACTTGACGTGATAGAGAAAAACTGAGATCAGTTGTGGATTCTGGACCTAAAGATTTGTTAAAAACAGCTGTCACACCTAACTCAACAAAAATGGTGTTACCCATTGGAATTGGTCAGAATGTGGAAATTAACTGAATGTGGACCAGGCTGATGAGGAGATGCTGCAGTCCTTATGTAAGACATTATGTAAAACTCACCTCATTAATGGAGACAGAGGGTGTTTGGTGCCGTTACAGCATCAGATGGTGACAGTGTGGCTGCATAGGGGTGGTAGAGATTTCATAATGACTAGGATAACAACTGACTGAATCTGATTGCCATTAGAAGATGCTGATAATGTTCTCTGTGATCAGGGCCTGCAAACTCCTCGCTAGCCATTCCTAAGCCTTGCCCTCCTTTCCTCGGTTCAAACAAAATTTCATATTCACAGCATGTCTCGCTCTATGCCACACATCACAAGAAGTAGGGACAGCAGCTCAGCTGGTGCATTAGGTGAGCCAGTGCCACACTTGTTCACCCTTTCTCCCTCTATCGGCAGCATCCTCGACTCTACAATCATATTATGACACACGAACCACCATAAAGACACAAGGAGAAACATGCTCTGAACTGTGAGAGATATTACACTGAGTGGGGAAGATTAGGGATCCAAAAAGCTCCCGAAGAGGTTGAATGTTTCTCAAAAATGTTAAACCATGTGACTGCATGCACATTTAAAAAGCTGGTGGCTTCACAGGCAAAAACAAGAACAACCAGCTCACTGTTGCATTGAAATGCAAGCGTTATGCACAGTATATACACAAGGGCTGTGCTATTTTTAGAGCGGGGCTTCCAGAATTTCCCTCCTCCCTCCCTCATTTAATAAGCCTACTCTCAAACTGACTATACACTGCACTGAAATTAAAAATTGATCAAAAAAGACCCCTCAGTCACTACTGCAGACTGACATAAAAAAACAGGCAGACAAACTGATGGATGCTGCTGCATGATTCTGAAAAGAACACTCGCGCACATATGTTGCACCACATATACGCCAATATGCTCTGCACAGAAACGCATGCACAAAGCTCCAGAGATTACACTTGAACAGAGACCTTGTGGTCTGTAATGATTCGGGGTTGTTGGGTTCACACGTGGCTGATATGTGAAGCAGCAGCATTAAAGGGAAACTAGGCAGGATTTTACCATTTGGTTCTTCTTTGCTGGATTCTTCGCGGGCTTTGTAGCATTTTTCTTGGTGAACCTCCTCTTACAGTTTTGTAGTACATATTTAGTGTCGTAAAATCCACCAACAATGTGTTGTTTTCAATGAAGCCGGTGACGAGAAGACAAAAAATAGTGATCGCCGAATGGGAAACATTACCTGACATTGAAGACTCATTTTCACCCCATGATGCTCTTCAGCTCTCTTGCTAGCACTCTCCTGCTAATGTTAGCTGCTAACATCATGCAGTCAATGTTAATTCGTTCATGAGCAAATGCTGATAATCATACGACTATTTACCATATATGGATCTTTTAAATTTAAAAGGCAACACTGTCCAAACTAATGTTGCGAGGCTGGCACATGTTATTAGGACTGCTATGATGATGTTCTGTCAGATTTGGGAAAAAAGATCTGTTTGCCCACTTTCATTTCTTTTAAACGGTTTTTCACGTCAACAGAAAATTAGAACAAACACAAAATCTGCCCGACCGCCAAAAATGACAGCTGTCACAGATTATAGACTCAGAGTGTATGAAAACTAAAAATTAATCGAAAGTTATTCTGAGAAGACAAAGTGAGAGGACATTTCTTGCTATGAGTAAAAGAGTTGTTGAAGGGTGTAAACATAACCTGAATGGAAAACAAACAGGAAAACGTATCATAGTGTTTTGTTTATCATTGAGCTGATTTATTTAAACTTCTTTTAGATGGGCATATGAATAATGTCGTTATACCCATTCAATATTATGCAAACTGCAGACTTGAATGATCAATATTCATTATATGTCCACATAAAAGGAATGGTCGTCCGCTATTTATTGTTTCACACAGACTGTTTGAATTGACATAGCTACTGTCCGTCTGAACATGTCACAGATGTTCGGCAGCACAGTCCATTCAACCATGTCTATGTGCTCAACTGTTATGGCTGAATGTAGCACCATGTGTAAAAATGTAAACATGTCGGACAACAGAGTGTGCAGAGTAAAATAGCATTAGCCTAACACTGCCGTATTTGCTACAACACCTGAACAGAATGCATCCACATTTCCAAAAGCACTTCATCAAAGCGGACTCAGAGCTTCTATGTTTCGCTAACTGATGAGTACTAGCATCTGTTAGCATACAGCCTCACATGGAAACCATGGTAAAAACAAACAAATCCCAAACTGTTTATTGTTGGCCTCACTCACTGCTTATGAATATTTAGAATAACTCATAGATATAGAACACTCACTAATGATGCGTCAGAAGTTAAGTTTTTTTTTTTTTTAAATCATCAGTTTACTTGATTAATCAATGAAAAAAATCGTCAGAATACTCGATTACAAAAATATTTGATAGTTGCAGCCCTAGATGCACCCTCTGCTAGATGAAAGGTATGGAAATTTAAAATTACTTCTGTGATCAGCAGTAACCGCCCATTGGCAGATCAAGTTTTTTGGTGATCGGTATCAGTGATCGGTCCAAAAAAGTGCTGATCGGTGCATCATTAAATGATACACAGGGTCCCAGCATTGGTTTTGGCATCAGAACTGAAAAAGTTGGATTGAAGCATCCCTTCATGTTTTTCACTGTAACTGAAATAGTCTTTTGTCCAGCATATTGACTTACAGAGTGTATGCAATACATTGAATTATTAAGTCTTTCATCTGCATGTTTGACTTCTGAATTCTGATGTGGAGTGACTGTCATGGATGTTTTAGAATTATGTTAGAATGTAAAAAATATTTCAATTAATTCTAAAACTGTAGTGGGACCAATTAGGCCACAAATTATTAGGTGATTAAAAGAAACACTGCAGCATCAAAGATATATGTACAAGAAATCATGGCCTTGTGTTGAGTGATCATTGACGTATATGTACATTCTAGGCTGTGTGAATTAACCACCAGCACCAGAAACCTGTATATGAACATATACAATATAATCTGTACCCACTTAGTCAACGTAGACTCAAAAAAATTAAAACCTGTTATGATGAGTAAACATTAGTAGTTGTAAAGCCCTCCTTACATCCAATCTTGGCCTTGATAGTAGGTTCTTTTAATTTCAATAGTAAGACGCTTTACATGTAGTGAAAAAATACTGTCATTCTTATGGAATTATAGCTTTAAGAATAACAGAGTAATTCTGTAAGAAGAAGCAGCACTCCACCCACATTTGCAGATATACCCTAATTCTAGAGATGAGAATGTAATTGCTTTGTTTGTCTGCAAGTGTGCATGCACTACATGCATGCAAGTACACAATCATACAGGCCTCATTAACATCCATGTTGAATGCTCAACATAGCGGGTTCAAAGCCTTCTCTCCCTTCCAGCAGCAATTCAAGCTTCCATCGGCCTGCCAAATTCTTTCATTCTCTTTAAACAAGGTCTTAATCTGCCTTGAAACACTGCAGAGTTCTCCTGCAGCAGTGCCAGAGGCCCTGAGGGAACACTGAGTGGGAAGTCTTACACAGGCTCTGTGGACAAAGCAGCCCTCCCTCCCATGTCCCTCCCCCTCTCCCACTCTCTGTAGGGACAATGCTACAAGAGGAGAGAGGAAGAGCCCAACACTGAGCAGAGGACCTGAAATGACCCGACACCACGTGCCAACACTAGCCTCTCTCCACAGACCACACAGAACCACATTAGAGAAACCTGCTTTGGAAAGAGCATTAAGCTTTAAAGAAAGGGTGACTGTACTGAGTGGCTCTCACCGCCAGACCCCTGCATTAGCAGGCACTTCACATCAAACACCAGCTTTTTCATATAGATGCATCAAAAGACAAACACTTCCTGTTAGTCCCTTCTACCCCAAACTGATTGGACTCTATCTCACCATGGAGATGAGCTAAATCACATTACCTCATGGGCAAATCCATCTGGTAAACAGCTACTGCACAACAAACACCAACAACTCTTGCAAAAGCTCATTTTACAGCCAATCACGTGCTCATGGCTTCCAGTGCACTCTAAATGCTTGTTTCTGTTCATGTTGTGTAATCATATTTACAAAGAAAATGTGTCTACTCTCAGATGTGATGCTCAATAATCTAAACTCATTGGATGAGCTTTTCTAGGATGAGTGTGAGTGGAGACTTCATTGGAACTTTTAAGTGCATCATGGGTAATCATTTACATCTGGATCTACAGTAACAATTGTTAGTGTGTTGTCAGATATGGATCAGACTAATGTAACTCAAGTTAATTAAACAAATACATTTCAAGACCTAACATACATACTATGTACAATCTTTTCCACCAATGCGACTGTTACAGACAGTGGCACGCTATCACCAAGCAACCACCACATCATACATTTCTGCCTTCAGGGTTTCTACATGTTTCTACATGTTTAATGTTGAATTAAAGAGCAATACTACGACAATTTAAAACTCATTAAAAAAAAAAAAACACCTGGACTTGGATGTGTCAAAAACAGGAGGAAGATGGGAGAAACACATTAAAGTTTCAAATAGAAATTTTTAGAGACTTGAATATAGCCTTGGAGAACTTTGGAGAAGCCAACACTGACGTCACAGTGGAGTGGAACCATGACAATAGGCTACAATTACTATAGCATCTGAGAAAGTGATTTTACTTTTCTGAAAAACATTCAGTTCTACATTTACCCCCACATATGCCTAGCTATTGGCAACAACCAAGGTAAGGATTTAACTGGACTTTCCAGAAATCCCAGTGTACATTTGCAGCAAAACAAATAAACTATTAAGCGAGGTACGTTAGATTTCGAGACATTAGGTGGCGGTACATGCTCTTTCACTCCAGAAGTGCAGAGATCAATCACTCTTCGTCATGTCCTCTTCTTCGCCGTTCCTTGCTTTGCTCTTTTGTTGGGTCAGGGTTAGGGCACCGCGAGTCTCGTCACTTCTAGAAGGGGGAGTGCCCAGGCCAGCCAATAATCAAGCCAACTGTGGTTTGCATATACATGCTGGAAAAGCTCAACATAGAACCACATTATCTGGCATGAGTAGTTCGATTACAAAAACTCCAGTTTAGTATGACTACAGTCTGACTGAGATGTATATATGGCTTAAAACTTCAATATTAACCAGACTACAGCAATAAGTCAAATTTCTCCAAGCACATGTAAACGTACTTGAGTGTCACTAATGCATAGTCTGCCCAACAGTTGAAAAACCCATGCAACAGCTCTAGATGTGTGGCCTGACTTGGTGTGACAGTAATGCAGTGGGGATAGGGGTTGCTGCAGTGTCAGAGCTGTGCCCTCAATAGCGACACCTTAGGAAACCCACAGAGGAGCCAGAGGGAGCCATTATGGCCATCAATCAGATGACTGGGCCACCACAGCAGCAGCAGCAAGGACACTGGAGCTGTCAGCCACCCACAGCTCCTTCAAGACAAAAGGAACTCACAGACAGCTCCAGCTCCTCTGTGCTCCTTCTTTTAACTAGTCCACCAAAAACTGCTTGAACAGCGAACACATTTTGGATGCAGGTTCCATGCCTACACTGGTTCACAGCTAAATGTGGTTGGTGATGTGCTGGATGGGTTATGAGCCACAGTAGTAGGAAGTCCAGACACTTTCCAATATAATGTCAAAGTTAAAGAGAGAGAGAATGACCAAAAACACAGACTGATTCACAAGGATGTTCAACATAAAGATCATGAGGTTCTTAAAGACAATTAGGGATGTAATTAACAGTTTATTTCAATCAATCTGACAACTATTTTCTGGACTGAAAAAAGTCAATTATCATTTACCACAAAGGAAGAGCACCTTTCTTGATCCACAAATCAAAGATACTCAATTTACTGTCCCAGAAGAATGAAAAATGTTATAAACCTTAACAGACAAAATGCATAATAACTCACTCTTATGAACTGGTGGCTAATAGAGGTGTGTACTGGCAAGAATCTGGCGATATGATACAAATATATGCACAAATGCTAAACACATTTTTATTTAATCAGAACAAGATCTAATGTTATATCACAAAATATTCCAGTGTTAAAACAAAAATTATGTTTTACACACATTACAATTTCAGATCCTGCTCAAATGTTCATAACTAGTTAGTTCATAACTTAAGTTTTTTACAATCCCTGCAAAAGGAACAATCATCTGCCTCTCAGAGATTAAAAAAAGGACTTTTAGGATGCTTTTCATAGTGATTATTTGATGAAACGGTGTTAAACAATAATAAATAACACAAACAATGATGAAAAACAAAGAACAAATAAAGATCTAAAATATTTATACAATACTTTTCAATATTGACACAGTATCATGAAATTAAATGTGGTGATATATTGCAGAACTCATATTTTCTAATACCCCTAGTGGCCAACACAGTCAAGAGTTTTGTTTCACTGCTGGTTTTCTAGCTGGTACTTGAACACAGTCAACTCAAGTGCAGCATCATTCCCAGCTCCGACTGTTGAGGAAGATGGAATATGTCATCAGTCATTAAGTACCAGGGCTCCTTTGAATTTGCATAGAGCCAATCATCGGCTTGAATGACTTCATGAATCAGCGATGTACACAGGCCATCACTCCTGTACCAGATGTTGCTCATTAGCCACAAGCTATTGAGCCTCTGCGATTGTGCTCCAGAGCAGAGACCACCTGTGGTATCGAGACATTCAAAGAGAGACCAAACATCCTCCCACAATTCTGTGTGACTATCACAGGCTTGAAAGGAAAGGGAGGGGTAGCCCATGAGTTTGTTTACTTATTAAAGCTGCTACTCACTGCGGCTGTCCCAACTGTGTCTGGACAAGCCTCCTGAAACCAGAGAGCACACCGGAAATGCCTTGGACATCCGATAGGCCCCTTCAATACAAGAGGCTGACAGAAATGATTGTGATACAAGCACCACGGCACTACAGAGGGGTGAGAGACTGCCAGACAAGTGGAAATTAATTCAGGATGTGTGGTCAAATAATGTCACAATCTAAGTGAATGAGTCAGTTATACAGTACCTGGATAAAATGATCGTGTCAAATTCAAAGATGGTATATTTTCGACAACAGTCTGAATCAAATGTAGATTATAAATGCCGTGAAAATGCTGCTAAATAAAGGCTGTGTGGTTAGCTAGCAAAATTAGGTTGCATATTATGAAAAAAAAAAAAAAAATCACACTCACAACCTTTCCTAACCATTAGCACGTCTTTCCTGCAGTAAGGTCAAAGGCAGTGACTTGTTCACACATGGCAGGAGTCTCTAGTTGCTGATATACCAGGGGTGTCATATTGATCCTCGGTGTTACTGAAACAATGATACCAGACTCTTCATTGTTAAGAGAAAGTTCCAAAATTAAACAACTAATGCTTCTAATGTGACTCTTCAAATGCCCATATTTGTCATTGTGCAATTAAAAATTTTAAACACATACCATCAAACTCCGTAGAACCAGATATTTGATGGACATATCAGCAAATCAATCATTGTCAAGAGGATCAGTACAATGATTGGCAGGAGTTTTCCTCTGGTTCCATCCTCTAGACTGGACTAAAACATTTAGTTTTTTTTGCAAACATTCTACTTCAGTGCGTGATATGGGAACATGAAGAGGTTTTCAAGCAATTTGCTAAAAGAAAATTCCAAAAAAAGATCTCCCACCCCACCTTTAAGTGTCAGTGGCATGGCATGAAAGGCAATTCATTATTTGATTAGTTCATTAATTTAAGGAATTTTCACTTAATTCATCAGCAATTCTTAAATTCTCACTGTCTTGCACATTTTTTCCAATTAAATATTTATTTTTCTTCTGCAAAAGTGTGCACTGCCAACGTAGAAAGTGAAGTTAAGTGTTCAGTATTAAAGGTCTATAATGAGACTGCCCTGGCTACATCTTGGAATAATCCGGAAGGTGGGGGAGGGTTACTTAGTAAAGTAACCCTCCCCCACATTAGCATTTGCTTTCGGGCAGTGTTTTCCAACCTTGGGGTCAGGACCCCACGTGGGGTCGGCTGGAATTCAAATGGGGTCAGATGAAATGTCTAACAATTGATAAAAAATATACATGGTGAGTTGACAGAGAAAATCACAATCCATAAAAAACATGAAGAACTGTGAAGCTGAAACTCAAACAGTGTGGTACTGTTTGTCAAATGTTCACTATGGTCAGGTTGTGATGCTGCAGCTCTTTCATATTCCACAGTTCTAGTTATTGCTTCTTCAGTAATAATTATCAGCCTTGTAAATACAACCTAGACTGACTGTACATATCCTGACCAAAGAAAATAGAATTATCCCTTTGTGCAGTAAAAATCTAGACCTGGTTTTTCTGTCTCTGTCCAGAATAATACACATTATATAGACTAAATATCATCTAAAAACAATATGTATTTACAACAAAGTAGAGCAAACAATTACACGATCAGAAGCAAATTAAGTTTAGCAATAACAAAAAAAGGCTCCATAAAAAAGGTTGGGTACCACTGATTCAGGCAATCAAAGATGAGTTCATGTGGTAAGTTATTTGCAGAGGACCCCATTATGTGAGGTCTGATGAAAGGACTTTCACAGGTTTAACAAGTGTCTTCATACATTTTGTTAGAGTTGTTTATATGCTTGGAATGGTGAGCTGCCATGAATGGAAATTAATCTGAGCAGAGAATTTTGACACATTGTGCAAATCAGTGCATTTGCATGTTGGTGATGCTGTAATGGCTCTGTTGTAAAAATGCATGTTATTGCTGTGCAACAAGGTGCATTTATAGCACCGAGCAATTTGATGAATCTCATACAAACTAAACTTAAGCCATGTTTCCACTACATGGTATCGGCCCTACTTCATTCTACATACAGATACCTAGACATCATCGCCAGGTGCCGTCAAGCTTGGACTGATTTTTTTTCCATTATCCACCAAAGAAAGTGTCTCAATCTCCACAAGTGGCCACAGTGTAGTTTTGTGGAATGACATCATTGCATCGTGGACTGAATTTACATCAACATCATTTACTGAAACTCCAAATCTAGTTGTTTTTTGTTTGTTTTTAATGACAGGTCATACGTTGATAACGCATTGATGCAGAGACAACTCCACCAATCAGTGTCAACACTGTTTACACGTCCCGTTATGAGACCGCTTGGAACTTCAACAGAATAGATAATGAAAATTTAGGAGTGGTTACCATGGGACTGAGTCCTTTTTCATAGTGGAAACGCCCTGAAGCAAATAGAATCGGGTAGAAGCGATACTAATAGAAACACGGCTTTAGTGGCCCAGCCACAAAAAAGCTTGACAAGGAGCTGGGCCTCAATCTCAAGAGAAAAACATCACAGGATGAGGATTAGTGAGGAGGTGCATTCAGTCTGCCTTTGTGCCGCTCCTTTATCACCAACATGGCTGCAGCGTTTCCGCTCACGTTTATCACATAATATCGCAACACATGCCAGAACGAGAAGACAGAACAACAAAAGAATCACAACAAAACCATCAGAGAACAAGCATCTCACTGCTCTAACGGAGTAATTAGTAGAGCAGAACTGTAGTTAGAGGATGATAATTGAACCAGAATAACTGACTGGGAGAGTGGAAAGTAAACAGTTAAGGGGACAATGACCCGCTGCCTAATGAGCCACAGAGTACTTTGGAATCCGCCTATTATCGTATTAATGGATCCAGGAGGAATTCCTTCAGATGGCATTAAGGGTTCCCCTGGAGAGAGCTAAACCTGGGAGGAGGGAGAACAAAAGAGGAAAGAGGCCCTCCCTTCACTTCAGCATTCTGCCCCCTCATTCAGGTTGATTGGTCATGCACTTTCCTTCAGGACATACACCCAATAAACACTTGAATGCACATGTCCAAGCGAGGAACCAAAACAGCGAGCTCCCCTGCCATCATGGGACCAAAGGACTGTCAGTGAATCAGGCCTCAGCTTGTTTACATCAAGGCTAGAGATCAATGCTGCCGAAGCTCAAAAGGTTGCAGGGAACTTGACAGTAACTCTCAGGGGCATGAGGAGAAGCTCTGTGCTTTCAGACACAACACATGAGCTGCTTATTAATAAGTGATACTGAGAAGTTGAACTTTTACAACACACTGTATTCCTACTTTCTCTTTCATCAACCTCTTTCTTTCTGTCCTACAGAGACATTGGTATGTACAGAACTGGAGGATCAGCTATCTAGAATTATCACAAGGGCTGCAGCTAATGACCATTTCAATAAGTGCAACTGGTCAATCAGTACATTTGCATGCACTTAGAGAACTTTAAATTATTGCCTTAGTCCGACTAATACTGAAGAATTAAAAGCCATATATACACCTTAATCGGACTGTAGCTGAACCAAACTCTAGCTTTTGTAATCAGACTTTTCGTGCCAGATAAGGCAGCTCTAAGTTGAGCTTTTCCAGGACGCATATGGGTCAAAATACAGTAATGTCCAGTCAGAGACTAAATTTTTATGGATTGCCATGCCAACATTTATTTTGATATCAAATATCTCATTTTAGATAATCCTTTCTAGTCCCACAAAAGCAAAATGACTTTAAAAATGTGGGTAATTTAGCAACAGTAATCTGTCAAATTGTCTCTAAAATGTCTTGTCAGAGACATTCAAACACTGTGTTTTGGCCCATATGCAAATCAGTTACTGTAGCCAGACTATTGACTGGCCTGGACCCCCCGCCTTTCCCTTTAAACAATTAAAGTTGAAAAAAAAAACAGCTTTTCCCTTTAACAACAACAACATATGGTGCATAACAATTTGAATGTGTAATAAAGCTTGTTAAAAAAATATTCAATAAATATTGCAGCAGGAATAGAATACAGTTTCCCAAAAGTGCACTTTGTACAGAACAGTTGCTCAACAACAAAGTTTGTTGCACAAAAAAAAAAATACTCAAGACTTGCAATCAGAAACAACAAAAACATTTTTCCTTGAAAGTGCATGACGTCAGTAATAAACTGTTGACAACCAAATTATTCATTATCTAATTTTGCTGTCAACTATTAGTCAACTCATAGTTGTAGCCTTAATTATTTCAATATGTCAAATCTATTTCATGGTATAAAGCCAATAGTTGCTCTTAATGGAAGCTGAAGAAATTTACTTATGGTTAATAATTTTTTTGTTATAAACACAACAGGAGAAAACTTTATGAACTCACAACACAAAAAGGTTAAACAAGAAAAAAACAATGTTACAGATTAAGAGAACAAATGTTGACGTTTTGTCTGTAACAAAATGAATCCTTAAGACAAGAGAAACATGTAGCTCACAATAGTGCAATAAGGCAACACAATGTTATAATGCAGAAAGTATGAGTGGTGTTTTATAAGAGTCTTTGGTATGCATGTACAGTACTGGCTGCAACAGGGGAAGGCTGGCCTGAATCAGAACAAATAGAGAGGAGGAAAAAAGCACGGCATCAAATTACACACATCTGATTGGTGGAAGTGTGCACAGCACAGGTCAAGGAAGGACAGAGAATAAATACGAGGCCTGGGCCACACGGTGCAGATGAACCGCTGACACCAGGGTAAACAGACTTGGGAGATAAAAGCCAAAACACAAACCAAAGTGGTCAGGAAGCTCCGCAGTAAAAGTCACCATGAAAGCACCAGGAAATATGCTAAACTGACTCTTTTTCAGGGGCTCTGTTTCCGAGCTACAGGTCTCCTGCAACTCATACAGAGGAAGAAAGAGATTTCTGTTTTATGTGTTCCAGATGGTGATGTCATTTTATTTCTGGAAACGCAGGGCCGGCTCTTGACTATAGTTGGCCACAAAGTGATACAATAACTGGAGAAGAGAGTCCAACTGTGTAAACCTGTGCAGTCTTCACCACAGCACACATCAAACTGCAATCACGATACTTTGTCATTACTGCAACTTGACATAACAAAAAGACTCATTGAAACCACACATATAAAATAAACAATGCCAACTACTGTGCTCATGTTTGAGTCCTATGGGAAAATGATAGAGATTTGGCACCACCCACTCAGAGAAACTACCAATCAGACACAGGCAGAAGTACAGTCAGACAGGCTGGAACATTGTACAGTTACATTTAGCATACAACAGAACTACAAGTTTGAGGCCATTATGTGATGCTTCTACTGTAACATGATTACCGGTATTTCAATTGATCATGATCATTTTGCATAATTATTAACCTGTATGAAAACTAACAGACATGTCACACTTTAATAGCATTATCTAATTGAACCCCATTCTTCTTCTGTGATTTAATCACACTTTTGAGTGGGGACTTTAAACCATCTCTCACTAGCACGATGCTAAAATGTTATGCAGAAATATTGAAAATCTTTGAGACAGTTTCTTTGAGAAAAACACAGTGAGTTTCATGCATCTTATCGACACTGCCATTCTATTTGAGAGGGCAAATGTTGATGACAAACATTTCACAGGTCAGGTGTGTATATTTTGACTGAAATCAACTGAAAGGTGTGCAAAATGTGTTTAACTTGCAGAATTTTCCTAAGGATTCACAAATTCACATGAATCCATAAAATCTGTTTTGACATAGGTCTGTATAATTCAGTTTTTTGGGTCCAAATGCATTTTGATGGGCATTTCTTGGCCTTCAAATAATGGATTTGTTGGAATTTTTATTTACAAAACTTAAAATGCAAATTAAATTACTTGTTACATTAATCACTGCAGGTTATTCAGTAAATTATTATATATGTCATTATATGCATTAGAAAACTATTTTTGGCTTATACTAATATAGTGGCAGAAAATATATGTGCATATGTATGTATATATGGTATCTACATGTATTTAGATTATGTTATAGTATATATAATTCTATATGATCATAAAACTTGGCAATAGTTGAAATGGGGTAGGAATCTGTGACAATGTGTTGAGAAATGGTTATGGATGCTTGTGTTGTTGAGGGGTGGATATGAGGTGTGTTGGAGCATAGAAAGCAGAATCTATTGGATTATTGGTTTGTAATAGAGGTGTGGGAGTTAATACGTTTTACTTCTTCCCAGTCCTTTTTGAGTACAAAGAAATGTTGACCACATTGTTTGATGTTTTGATGATTTTGTGTGCTCAAAATGAAAATTGAAAAATTGCCACCAATATCATTCTTTGAAATAACCATGACCTGAAATCATCAACTCAAATGTCAACAGTGTAACAGTCCTAAAAATAAGTCATATCTCTTGCCAATGTGATTAATAGAACTGATGTAAAGAACAACATTTTATCAATTAACACAAAATAACCAGCAGTTTAACCATGAATGAAAGCGAATTTGATGAGCGTGCATTGCCAGTGTCTGCCTGAGAAGCAAGACCAGCAAAACCAAACAAAAACGTTAGATGCACCGTCTCAGAGGAGTCACACAGGATTTTCTCACGTCAGTACAACGTGTACCATAGAGCAGAACCGCACTGCTCAGTTCACTGGGATTATTGGGGTTAAATCAGTGCTGATGACATGCTCACCAGCATACATGCAGCTGCCAGTCCACCCAAACTGCCACTGCAGCAGAGTGTGTGTGTGTGTGTGTGTGTGTGTGTGTGTGTGTGTGTGTGTGTGTGTGTGTGTGTGTGTGTGTGCGTGCGCACATCATCCACAGATGCATGTGAATGTGCAGATTTATGACCGAACCAAATTAAACGTGACACTCCACCCCTGACCCACTGTCCTCTGCTCCAAATCCTTTAATCCTCCACTTCTTCCTGGACGCACCTCGGGGGCTGCCCTGTGGAGCTCTCGCATGCCATAGATTTGGATGGGAGGGGGCACATTTGTCTTTTACCTTCGGAATGGGGATCAACACCTCCAGTACCGGTACCACTCTGCATTGGCGTTTTCAATATTTAGCTGAAAAGAGGCACGGCAAATGCTGGAGGACTTGGCTGGGTTACTAATGCTTTTGCCACCGTGTGGGAAATTATTCTATTGTTTTACAGCATGGGGATTAAGGTACATTGAGTGCTCTGCTGTAATGGCTTTCATACAGCGAGGCATGTGCAACAGCTCAGAGAAAACAAATCTAAATCTCAGCCGGTCTTCTGTACAGAATGTATCAATGCATTATTTTTCCCATAGCAGGAATCTGCATAGCATGAGATTTTCTGGCATATACAAGCCTGGCCTTACAGATTTCATTATCACATTGCCTGCTTTTCCATTCATCACGACTGCTTCATTGTTATCCATCATATTAGTCAGTTTTCATGACAGCTCTACCTTTCTGAGGCTGTCTCTATTGTTCTGCTTTGATGGACCCCCACCACCACCCCACAAAAATCAGCCTCATTCCTTTTTATTTGGCCATGCTGCAATGTCCATATTTCACTTTGAAGGCGAATAAAGTCCATCCTCTATTCGTCTGCGTTTCCTGTCATTAATGTAAAAAGCTGCAAAAAATAAATAAATTCAAACAAGGGGTGGCACCATGCTGTTGTCTAGTCTGTGTCTAATCCACAGGTTGCTCTAAACACAATAAAAACAGTATAAACGGAGAGAATTAAAGTTGCACGTGAAAGCCACATGTGGAAAGGAAAGGCATGAGCCGAGCCCTGGGAGCTAAAAGGTGTCCGCCACCCCCACGGCATGATGGAGAGGGGGAGCGAAAACAAAGCAAAGCCCTACGAGGAGGTGGAGGTGGTGGGGGCAGAAGAGGACACCAGTCGCTGCAGCCACGATGCAAGCAGTTATTACAGCGTGACAACACCTAAAACACCTTCCTGTTCTTGTGCATGGTACTCGGTTGGATTTCTGCACAACAACAATACAGCACGGACGTGTTTATGTGCGCGTGCCCAAACAGCAGCTCCCACCACATTAACATGCCGCGTGGAGCTCTGCAACGGCAGCACGAGCCGCCGCCGCCACCACCACCACTACCATTACCTCTAACAACAAACACACAAAAGTGGTCACTAACCTGCAGGTGTTGCTCCAAATATCCGCACCACCGGCACTTTCTTTACGTCGCTCTCCCTGAATTCAGAATAGCAGACGTCCAGGTCTTTAATAGGACTTGCCAGATAGTAGTCCGCCGTTACGATACGCACAGCGAACATGACTGCCGTTAGTCACAGGGTGAGGGACAAAAAACTGCCAGAAAAGCCGAAAAAACTACCGTCACAAGTCCATAAGACACGGGTACCTCGACTGACAGTCCACAGCAGCCGAAGGAGACGCTGTCACGGCTGAAAAACAACGACGAAGCCGAGGGGAAGCCCGGTTGTGTCCCATGAAAAAATGCGAAACAAAGATTCCCGGTGCGAAGGTCCAGCTGCGGCCGCGGAGGCTAAACTCGACGGCGGCGGGAGATAATGTTACACTCCATAGCTGCTGGGTTTACTCATAAACGAAGCGACTGTTTCGTGATTTTAGCTCTCTGAGTCGGGTTTATGTTACCCAAAAGACGAATGAGTCCCCCCCGACTTCCGGTCTATAGCGTTATCTTTTCCAAATCACGCCTCAGAACTAGTCCCAGCCAGTCCCGGTTTATCAGACAGACAACCCCTCCGTGCTCGCGCTGCTCCTTCTTCTTCCATAACAGGCTAGCCCACATTAGCTAACCTATGAGAGGATGCACCCACGGTCTACAAGCTAACCGCAGGAAGTCAGTATGGAGCTTCCGGATATGTATGTCAAAATAAAAGTATATGAAGCTAAACAGTTCCGGTAATACAATAAATAAAATGGGGGAAATATCTTAATTTGAAAGGTCAACATCTGGCACGGATACTTCAGGCTGTAACTGTACATAAAGCTCTCTGACTCAATTTATTGGCTGCTTTTTAATCGATTATTCATATTTTTAGATTATTTATTTATTTATTCATTTATTTATTTATTTAGACAGGGACAAAGCACAATACAATTAGCGTTTCCTCATAAAATCCCAAAGACTGGTGACACAAATCATCTACTGATCTGAGTTGTTTAATACATGTAAATGCACTAATTATATGAAAATATGCAAATAATTAGTGTAAAACACAGGTCTTCATCTTTACATAGTTATCAAATATGACTATATATGGATGTTCAGTGCCTCCCTAGTTACCGTGGAAACACTATCAACTTCTACAGCATTGATTCACCAGTAAAACTTGTGAAGTTGGATCAATGACAGTGAATGGGCACACTTGTTTTTACATTCAGATAGCAATATCTGCTAAAAAATTTACTTTTCCTTCAATTTTTGCTGTTTTAATGTATTGAACTTTGAATTTAGTCGTGATCTAGACATGATCTCTGAATAGAATAGAATAGAATAGAATAGAATAGAATAGAATTCATCCAACACTGGGAAAATGTTTTAGTTACAGCAACAAAAGATAAAGTGCAGTATAAAATAGCAGAGGAAACAGGCATATTTGGATATATACAGTATTTACATTCTTTACATGCTTTACATTGCATTGCACACTGGTTAGTGTATGTTTGGGTTTACTGAGTGCTATTGTGCAGTCTAAAGGCTGTGGGGAGGAATGACCTGTGGAAGTAGTCCTTCTTGCACAGGGGGTGTAACACTCTGGTGCTGAAGGAGCTGGTTGATGAAGAGAAAATTCAGACAAAAACACATTATTATTAGTCTGTGGGGGGGTATACTCAAATTTCCCACAAAATATTCAAATACATACAGAGAAACACAAAAAATGCAGAGACAAAATAGACAAAACATTCTAAGATTCACTAAAACGGCCCTCCCCAAAATAAACTAACACAAAAAGCAATGAAAAATCCTAAATATATTCAAAAACTCTTCGAAAATACAGAACAAAATGTGCTGAAATATGCAAAACATGCACAAAATATGAATATATATATATATATATATATATATATATATATATATATATATATATATATGCAATTAACATGTTTATTCAACACCCTCAATAGTTTCAACAAATTGCATCAACATTTTTAATCAGATTAACCACAATGATGGATTCAATCAGCATTAATGCATTCATTTTGATAGCCCTAAAAGCACACATCCTGTTCTGGCATTTGAATTTGATTAATTTCCCTGTGTCTTTGTTCTTTTTCTGCCTCCTCTGTGCAGAACTACCCATATGTGCTCTTCACTCTGTACATATGATGCTCTTTTTTTCTTCTTTGTGCCTCCCACACTTCAGGCTGTTTAGTATTCCTCTCAGATTCTCTTAATGGCCTGTATGAGGCAAGCAGCAGCAGTGGATGTGCTGAGTTCACTGCTTTCACCCTTCAGTGACAGAGCCGTACGGCAGTCCAAACAGCTGGCTTGCTGTGGTTCATGCTGGGGACATGGTCATCAATGACTCCCTGATGATGAAGGATGTTTCATCAGCATTTTCATCTGGATGGAGAATGTAGAGTGGGTTGACCTTGACTAAGAGTCTAGCCATTCTGATGAACCAATCAGGAAGCACTTGCTAGGAATGCATATAATGTTAAACTTTAACCCTTAAAACCTTTAACCCCTGACCCGAGACAGAACAGTTGACCAACTGAGTTTTCTTTTCACTGAAGCACTTTCAGATTAAAATACCACATGAACTTGAAGCATACGTTAGTTGGCAGAGGAGGTAAAAGTACTCCCATTTTGTATTTAACAGCTACTTGTGTAAAACAAATACTCTGGTATGGATTCAACTCTTTTACTCAAGTAAAAGTAATGAAGTACAATTTATCAATTGTAATACAGTAAAAAAGTAAAATGCATTTTTTGCTTCCTGAAATAATAGTTATTTAACCTGAAAATTTCTGAAAAGTTTTAAAAGTATCCAAAAATAAAGCCCTTAAAAGTGAGCTACTGTAATGTGTTTAATACTCAGTAATACTATGGTACTCAGTTTTGTGAGGATGGGAAGAACATTTTGGAAAATCTGAGAAAAAAGGTCACAATTTAGACAAAAAGTAAAATCATCATTATGAGATCAAAAAGTGTCATAAATATGAAAAATGAAATGCATAACCATGAGATAAAAAAAGTTCAAATTGTGAGATAAAAGTCATAATCATATAAAAAGTCAGTATCTCTGGAGTGACTTATAATTTTGACAGTCCTACAAGAAACACAAATAAATCAAGGGGGGCATGCTAAGATCCAATCAAATAAAATAAATCAATACAAAAAAACTGGTGAGAAATTCAAAATATATTCAAAAACTATTCTAAAAAGACAAAAAATACAGAGAAATTGTGCTAAAATATCCACAACATATATAAAAGTATGAATATAGATGCAATCAACATGTTTATTCAACAGAACAAGTTGAAACAAAATACCTGTAAATAACTGATCCATTTAATTACATTAACATTTTATGATGGATTAATCTGCCTTAATGCGTTAACTTTTTACAGCCCTAATTTTAATTATTTGACAGCCCTAGTTATAATAATGTATCTGCAGTTTGATTGTACACTGGAGCGTTTAGACCTAAAACTGGAGAGAAACATTGTCACAAAAACATTTTTCATTCAATGTGAATAAAGGTTGTTTTGACCCTGAAAGAACATTTAATCAGAAACAGACTCAGTATGTGCTGTCATTGATATACTGTGGGTGGATTGTACTTTATACGTGGCAGGATAAACAAGTAGGCGATCCAGCCTTTTGTGTGTGTGTGTGTTTATTTGTTGTGGGTGAATAAAATACACTTCAATAAGCTATGGCTGGTGTTTCTGTGGCATTATTAGCTCATATTCGTTGAACCTCAGTCACATCGCTAGTGACGTAGCCAGAAACTGAAAGGTACATTGGGAATGATTGACAGCTACCCACCTCGAAATCCTGTTGAGAGTATTAAACAAATACTGTAATGGGTTCTAAAAAAAAAAAGTTATTACTAGCCTAGCCGCGCAAGAACCACATAGCGGCAGCACACCTAATGTACTACCGTAGTAGCACATTAGTAACTTTTGGCTAGATTTCCCTGAAACTGGCCGACCAATCACGGTGGAGTATTGAGCCAGAGGGCGGGCGTAACAATGTGACGCTGCAGTGATTCGTGCGAAAGAACCGGAAACAACCATAGACGAAGAACAACAACGGGTAGAGATGTCCTTTTATCTTATTCTACGGCCCTCTAGACTGTTGCGACAGCTCCCGTTCACTTTGAATTGACGTCGCCAGCCTTCAGCGGGCGGATTTTTTTTTTCCGATAACCGCTGCACAGTTAACGTTGCTGCCAATGGCAACCGGCTTTGTCTCTGCTGATTCACGTTACCATATCACTCCGCATGTAGTTCGGCCACTTTGAAACTAAATATTCACTACGTTGTGACAGCTATTTTATCCAATCTGTTAGAATAGTAGCAGTACTAAACTGTAATAACCCACAGAATAATATTTAGAAAAAAAATATTTCCCGACGGGGCCAAACAACACCCCGACTCCGAAGGCGGAGGGGTGTTGTTCCGCCCCAAAGGGAAATAATTTTCTGATGGTCACACGTGGGCGATACAGTATCCCTTGCAAAGATGAGTGAATAATGTGTCAAAACGTCAGCAATCATTCTTTTCTTTTTTTTTTTTACAGAAGCGACAGCAGTCGTACAGATCCATAATCCACCATTTTGTTTAGTGAACTTTCGCTGTAACTTGGTCATCCCAAATATTGGGCTGATTGGTTGTAGTGTCGTTGGCTAAATCACCTTTATACTTCCGGTCCATGGGTGCTTAGCTCGCAAAAAATGATTGGCAGTGAATGTTTGAATTCTGCTCTGAAATTCACATATGATAGTGGTTAATAATAAATATTTGATGTAGCATAGGCAGACCACCTGTTTTTGATGGGAAGCAAACGTGATGTTAGGTTTTGAACAAAGTGAAAGAACAACAAAGAATGAATAAAGTGAAAGAATTTTAACAATATTATGCTTTCATCATTTCAACATTTCCATTATAATTTACGAATCTCAATGGGTCTACAAATAGACAAAACACTTAATATCAGGCAGAATATTGTTAAAATTGCTCTAACTTCTCTTAAAATGTCCAGATTCTTCATATTTGTTCAGATAATATACATTTTTGACAAAATTATATGTTGTTTCAGTGTAAATAAGAAAAAAATATTAACATTTACGAAGAGAAAAATTTGGAGTTGTATTTATGGATTATTATGTTAGTATTTTACTGGTCTGACCCACTTTAGCTTGAATTGGTCTGTATTTGTATAATTTTTATACTTTAATTTGAGTATATTGTATACATTTATAATATGTGATTGAGTGAATAATACAATTCTATGCAAATATACATAAACGTATGGTGTTTGTTTTTGAAAATATGATTTGTCCGAAAAGTCCTACTCTGCAAAAAGTGCAGTCTGAAACATCCTAGTCTGGAACGTCCGTCGACTGTCATGAATTGATATACTGTGTGTTTTCTAAGTGGCAGGATAAACAGGTAAGAGATAAGATCCAGCCTTTTTTGGGGGCGGGGGGGGGGGGGGGGGTGTTAATGAATGGCTGGTTGTTTTAGTCACACCAGTCCAATGGCACACAGGTCCTGGAACAATACCAAACAGTAGATTTATTGGTGCTGGCTGTCCTTGTGTTTATAGAACACAGCCTCATGCAGGAGCTGATAAAAACCTTGACAACAGAACAGTTCCCTTAACACACTTTGATGTGAGTAAATCTTTTTTTTTTGCCAGGCTGACTTAATAAAACAGTGTGACAGCTCTGGACCAGTGTCTGCACACTGATGTGGAAATGCTTATCATGCTGCAGGACACTTCCTGTGATCTGGAAACAGTCGTTTAGGTACGTTTGTGGCCCTCATGACCTGTGTCAGACGCTCAGTTAAACTATAAATATAATTAAAAATACAACCCAGTCACTGAGTTGTCTTTAGGTTGTTTTTTTAGGCTCTGTTAGCACTGTAGCTCTGTTTTTTTTATTATCAATTACATATTTATTCATACGCATTTATTGTATGTATGTGATGTGAAGGTGGTGAGCTATGGGACAACCTAATTTCCCTGAGAGGATGAATAAAGTATATATCTATCTATCCATCTGAGTTCAAGATTTTAACATTTATTTCAAACTATTATGAAAATATAGAATAAACTGATAATGGTGACATTATTTGGGGAATATTGCCACCTACTGGTTAACATTTGCATCATCAGAAAAAGGAGAAAATATTTCAACATACAACTATTGGATCAAAACAGTATTTGAAATGTCTCCAACAGGACATTTGAGAGACAATTGGACAGATTAGTGTTCCTAAATGACCCATATTTGTAGTTTTAAATTCATTTGGACCTTAAGTGTTTATCCAAAATGAGGAGCTACTTTATATTGAAGCAAGTTTTCAGAGAATGCCTAATCTCACCCCTTGCGAAAAATAGTCTTGCTGGAATGTTAAGAAATTGTCTCAGTCTAATCATGTTCCATGTTTTTTCCCCCCATATTACCCAGTCCTACATTAAGGCAGAAATCAAACCTTTTTGCATCAAAAAAAAAATAAATAAAAAAAAATGCAGTGACATCATGATCAATAGAGATAATTTAATCAGAGGTCTTCAACCCTGGCCCTTATAGCAGAATTAACTAGAGCAGAATACACCCATTCCCCATGTAAACCTTCATTCAGAATTAACATTTCATTAATTTAATTCCAAATTATTTTATTGAGAATAAATAATTCAGAATTAAAAAAAACATTTAGCAAACATAGCTATTGTAGAGTGGTGTGGTTCACAATGGTCTAATTTTTACCGATTGCTATTAAAAGATAAATACTAAAATGGCTCAAACATGACCAGACTGTGTTGACAGTGATCACTCAGAAGGAAAATAAGTCATTATGAATCTAAATATAAGACATGAAATGACAATAAATTAATGCACTGCAAACATCTAAATCTTACCAAGTGTATTTTCTTATTTCCAGTCCAAATATCTCATCACATAAAAGACAGAATCATCTAGAGAGGAACTTTTCAGTGACATAAGAACTGATTTTCAGACAAGAGATCTGGAAAAAAATTACTTAAAGGTAGGGTGGGAGATCTTTTTTGGAAAATGTTTTACCATATTGCTTGAAAACCTCTTCTTGATCCCATATCATACACTGAAATAGAATGTCTGCAAAAAAACCTAAATGTTTTAGTCCAGTCTAGAAGGTGGAACCAGAGGAAAACTCCAGCCAATCATTGTACCGATCATCTTTACAATGATTGATTTATTCGATACGTCCATCAAATATCAGTCACCCCCACCCCTCTCCTCCTTCTGTGCATTCACTTAAACAGTTATGAAGGAAAAGACGACAACCGGCAGCAAAACCAAAGTAAAAACTGTTTTTGAAAAAGCTACGGCCATGAGGAAACTGAGCGAAGAACAGAACAGGACAAGGGTGGTAATCGCTACGACTTTCCAGCGTTGGCGTCAACCGAAAAAGGAAAAGGGGCTCAAAACTGATGCTAAGGTGAGTATGTTTGTACTCCATAGATAAGATGATAGTTATGATTATATAATAGTTAGACATACTAATGGATTATGGGGATCATATTCACCCCATCAGTGAGAAAATGTCAGATATTGACCAAACAGAATGTTCCAGAAGGTTTTGTTAAGTTACCAACAGTGTGTGTAAACTGCTGGTGTAACATAAACTATTGTTCTTATCCTTTAGTTTTCCCACGGTGTTAATTTCATGCATCTAAACCAGGGGTGTCAAACTCCAGTCCTCGAGGGCCGGTGTCCTGCATGTTTTACATATTTCCTTCTTCCATGTGATTAAGTTTAACCCTTTAACTCCTGAGAACTAACAAAATAATTGGTAACATTAGCAAAGTAAGACACAAATGGCAGAAAATCAAAGAAAAATACTACAATAAAAAAAAAACAAAATGTAGAAAAATAAACAATATGAGCAACAAAAACTAATAAATATTTACAAAATGACAAATAATGTGGAAAATTTTGGGGAAAAAAATTACTAAAGAAGAAAACTACTATTGAAATTTGGTCCCAGCAATTTTAATTTTGCCTTTAATTTTTTATTTTTTTTTAAATAAAATTTTACAAGCACATGCACAAAACTAAAAGAAAAATGGTTGAATTTTTCTGAATATTTAAACTAAATCATTCATTCAGAATGCATCAGCACTGACATTTAAAGAGTTAATAATCAGCTCCTCATCAGACTGATAATGATGCAATGGAAGAGGGAAACATCTAAAACATGCAGGACACCACAGTTTGACACCCCTGATCTAAACCTTTTGTTAGCTAAGCTTCATGTGACACAAACTGATAAATGTTGTTATTGTTTTGTTATTTAGGATGATAATTGATGTTGAGTTCTGGTGAATGCTCATGAACCTCTGATCGCTCCAGACAGCAGCACGTTGATGTATTTTTGAAAGCGTGGTTTTAAGGGGTGGGCTGACAAAGAGGCATGGGTGTCTATACTTTCAAAATATAGCTTACAGGAACGGTTTCCCAAGATCTCATACCCTACCTTTCACTAAGATCATTTTCACTTTTCTGATTGATATGTATATGTAATTAATTCAAGCAGCGTGTGCCTGAGCATCTGTCCTCACTGATGCTAATGTTTCACCACGGTCATTTGAACAGATCTGTAGCATGTGAAGCTCTGGATAAACCAGGCCTTTGGTTTTGCATTGTTTGTTGCTCTATGTTTGGCAGCCGTCTTCAGACTGGCCGAACAGTGAGGGTGAGGTCGTTTCCCAGCCGGGGGATGATGTAGCGCTCCTCCCTGAGCAGCCGCAGCAGCAGGTCCTGGAGGTCCTGGGGCCAGCGGTAGATCCTGGTGCTTTGGAGCCAGCTGGGGACGTCTTTCTGGAACACACAGTGGGCCGCACACTGGGTCAGTATGTGAGGCTCAGCATGACAGATATACACGTACACTGGAAAATAATGACCCTCTAAAAACTAGTAAAAAGAAACCAAACAACAACAAAAAAAATTTTTTTTCTGAAATAAAGTAAATAAATGAATAAAAATCTGCCAATGGAACAAGTGAAAATGATCTTGGTTAAGATTTTTTTTTTTTTTTTTTTAAATCAGATTTTCCACATCTATTATCAATCAATCAGTTCTTATATCTGACTGAAAAGTTCCTCTTTACACTGAAAAAAATCTAAATCTGACCAAGTGTATTTTTATCATCTCAGGTCATCGCCCACTTTGACGACATATGCTGTGCACATTTTAGGAAGATTATGAAGAGTCATCAAAGACAATCGTCTTTGGATCAATATTTCACCAAACGTCCGTCAACAAACTTTGTTGAAGAAGAAAGTAACAAAACAACCACAATGGTATGAAAATGACCCACATGTCTGGTTGATGTAAATAGTTTAATGTTTACCCACTGAGTCCAAAAAATTACATCTAAAAAAAAAATTATTTGACTTTTAACACATATTTCATACAAAATGTCTATACTTTCATCATTTTTAAAGGGTTTGAGGAATAGTATTGGCTTTCGAATCAGGCCTTTTACATGTAAAATGCAACTATTTATGAAAAATTCGAGGTACAAAACCACTTATGGAACAAATTATTTTCCTAAGTTGAGGTACCACCGTGTGTGTGTACATTATATAAATATATATCTATATACACATACTCATCTGTTCAGATTCTATTATATTTTATTCATCTTAAATGTTGTGTATAATTAAAGCAGACCCACAGGTAAATGTGTCAGTGCTGTTTGTTAATATTCAAACCTCATGTTTACTGAATTCAACCAATTTTCCTTTGATGGGACGTGTTACTGCAGTTGTATTTAGTACAGGCATGTCCAAACTATTCCACAAAGGGCCGGTGTGGCTGCAGAGTTCACAGTTTGACCAATCGACTCTGAAGACTGAGATCAGTTGAGTAATTGAGTCCAGTCTGGTGTTTAGCTGCTTGGTCAGAACAAAAACCTGCAGCTACCCCAGACCTTTGTGGAATAGTTTGCATAGAACCAATTTAGTGCCTGCTGGTGTGGGAGCCCAGACCCCCCACCCCCCCGTCTCTGTGCATGCTGTTACCTGTTGAGTTCACCTGTTTAGCATAGACCATTGATGTTTTCATTCTATGTTAAAATGGCTCCAGAGGGTCTGACTGACTCACCCTCCCTCACCCCTGGGTGTGAATCCTTCTCCCCCTCCTGGAGTGCAACCCCTCCCCTTTTTCTCTGAATGCAAATTCCCCAGCTCTCCCCTGGAGTGCAAACCATTTTCCTAAATGTCTTCGTTACCCCAGCCCTCTGAAAGGAGAGGGAACTATTATTGTTTTGTTTGTTTTTTTGTTCCAACTTTCAACAACTATACACAAAAACTATTGGATCAATTTTCATGAAATTTTCTGGAAAAGTGCAAGGTGGTCCAGAACGGACTCATTAAATTTTGGTGAATGAAGGTCAAAGGTCAAGATAACTAAACAATGATAAGAGATAGGGAAAATCAGGAATTTCCTTGTGTGCATGTTTTTATTTCTTTATCCAAGTTATTCCATCATTTTACTCCAGTTATAGATATGTATTTGGTGTTTTTTCAGATGCATTTTTATGGAATGATCTTTGTGGTGAACAGAAGTTACCCTATCCCTGAGGGGAGTGGGAATGTTTTTGGTTTGTCCGCCTGTCTGTGTGTCTGTTTGTCAGAGGTGGTAAAAGTACTCACATTGTGTACTTAAGTAGAAGTACAGTTACTTATGTGAAAAAAGTACTGATTCTACTCCCTTACTTGAGTAAAAGTACAACTTCTCAATTGTGAATAAAGTACAAAAGTTAAAAGTAAAGCGCATTTTTGTTATGAATAAAACAAGAGTTATTTAATCGGGGGGGGGGCACAAAAGTCAAAATTATGAGATAAAAAGTCAAAATTCCAAGTCACTAAGCACTACCAGAATTGATTCATATATAAGGCGCACTGTCATTTATGGAGAAAATTAAATTATTTTAAGTGCACCTTATAGTCCAGAAAATACGGTACTTGTTTCAGCTTATTATTAGCCTTAGTTGATAAAGTCAGTTTATTCATAATGTTCCAGTGTCATCCCTTTTCTCTAACTTAACCTACTTGTTTTCATAAAACCAACATAACAGTGGGTAGGAAACTCATCTATACGCCTCAACATCACATTTCACAAACTAATGTAGTGACAAGTTTGTCCAAACTGATCAAACCTACTTGCAGATTATGCACTGATGATAATATCCTGCTATTCAACATATTTAAGAAACGATCAGCTTTAACTTACCTTGGTTGCATTGGGAAACAACACAGGTACAAATCTGAAGTTCAGGCAGCCTTGTTGAATGAACTCATGCTGGATCTGTGTCGAATAAATGATAAAGATCATCAGCGTTTATAACATGTGCGCACACAAAGAATTCAGTTACACATGAATAAACACAGCTGAACTCCTGTTGGAAGTTCTGCTCTGTCCTCTGTTTGTTTCTATTATAAACCATAAATAATGAATAAATACAACAGTAAAAGAAGCATTAATATTCACTGAAAAAGCATCACTACAATTAAAACCTTTAAAACATTGGTCAAAGTATTCGCTGAAGAATAAAATGGTCCCTTTCACTATTTCACTATTTTATAATAGTTTGGATACATTATACTGCTGTATGTTTCTTTCTTTTGTTGCTTAATTCAGGATTTATTTGCTTGAATTAAGCAAAAATAAATAAATCAAATCTGTCAAAGGAATCAGTGAATATGATGTTGGTCAGATTTCTTCAGTTACATTTGTTCAGATCTATCATCCCTAAATCTGTTCTTCTCTCTGACTGGACATTTCCTCTGTAGGTGATTCTGTCTGATTTTAAGTCTAGACTAGAAATGAGACAAATACACTTGGTCAGATTTAGTTTTTTTGCAAGTGTAATAACATAAACATAATAATGACTCCATATTTTCTTTTTTTTTTGCTTGAAAATGAAAACAATTGGTGTAAAATACAGTTATTCATCTTTTTATGGTCATCAGATATGACCCAATGGAACATTCAGAGGCTCCATAGTTACCATGGAAACACCATCATCTTCTACAACATTGATTCACCAGTAAAACCCATGGAGTTGAATCAATAACAGTGGCTGGAGATGATCGTGTTTGTTTAGAATTAATATATTTTGCTGAAAAAGACATGTTTACTTTAGTTTTCTATGTTTCTGATAAAATAACCTTTGAATTTTATCAATAACATTCTCAGTGAATTAAACAGAAGAAAATTCTTGATTTTTCTTTGCTGCGGGTGTGTAGTGGGGGTGGGGAGTCAAAAGCCCTTCCTCCTCCTCTTGACTGGAGCAGAGAGTGGAGGAAGTGACATCAACAAACCACAAGAGGGCAGAAGTGAGTCCACACAGCCCTACTGTAGTGCATGCAAGTTCACATTCTCAAAAAAAAAAGAAATTATTAAGTAAAAAGTGTGTGTTTTAATTATAATGAAATACATATATATTGAATCAATTATCAATTATTATTATTATTATTAGTAGTAGTAATAATCAGGGTTTTTTTTGAGGGGGGGGGGGGTGTTTCTTTTAATCAATCACTAATTTGAGGTGACTACATTTTATTTGCAGGTGACCCTATTTGACCCCAAGGTTGAAAAGCACTGGACTAGAATGTGACAGATCTAGTTTTTGTAAGTTTACTGGTAGTGCAGTTTACAGAAGTGTTGCAGTACAGATTACACTGAGGCATGAATTAGTTGTGTAGCCACAGTTTACGTCTGTTATGATTTAGTGCTATATAAATACAAATAGTTTTTATGATTCAATTATAAATCAGAAGCTACAGTAAACATATAACTGAGCCAATTCAGTCCCATAAATATTACAAAAGGACATTTACAAGTATGCCACTAGTATAAGACTATCTATATGAAGTAAACTACTGTAGAAAATACTATAAATCTTTATTTATTTTACAGAATAAAGTGATTTGAATGCAGCCTCCTTGTACTGGAAATACTTACCTGGTTGTGAATGTACTTTGTGTGCAGCCCGTGGTCGTCGTCTCCATCTCCCTCTATATCTTCCTTATACTTGGGGCTGATGACCACAATTATGAGCACTGACTTCTGAGAAAGGTAAAAAAAACAAAACAAAAAAAAAACTAACTCGGGCTGTCAAATGACAATCATTTTTAATCAGATTAATCACAGGCTTGCTTTGGAATAATTTTAATTAGTCATGATTAAATCACTTTGTCACTCAACTGTTCTGTCTCAAATGTCCAACAAAATCAGAAAGCTGTGCGCTTTAGCTAACTACTTTCATCAGTTGTTCAGCAGTGTTTACAGCTGCTACATGCCGGCACAGGGCTGTTAGCAGTGACAACACGCATTGATCGCTATCGAGTGAAAATGGCTCCAAGAAATTACGAGGTGTGAGTTTTTGTTCGGTGACATTTTTGTTATGCAAATAAATCACTCATTCCACCACATACTGTTTTGAGAAGAAACATGTTTTATTTTGTGGAGCCCAGGAAACCTGCCGGGACTACTTTCGCTTTGACCAAAGCCGGACCAGAACTGGGCTCACAGGACACTGTCGGGGGTAAGTCACTGTGGGTGCACCAGAGTAAAGACACTGATCCCAAACAGATTCATGTGGAAAATACCAAACTATCCCTTTAACTCTTAAAGTGCGCAACAGTTTACTACATAAACTAAAATTGGGGTAGTTAAGTGCAAAGAAGTATTGAAATGGTAAACTTGTATATGTCATTATTATTAAATTCTAATATAAATAAACTTTGCTGCAGTTTATTCAGTTGTCAGTTATTCTTGCCACATAATCACATGGTCAGTTTGAATAAAGTGTCCAGTGCAAACAAAGCCCTTACATCATTCAGGAAGCTGTCCATCCATTTGGTGATGCCCATTCTTCGGACTGGATTATCGAAGATGTCAATCTTTAAGACACAGAGTATAAGGATGTCCAATAGAGCTGCAGCTATTGATTATTTTACATACACAGACACACAGATGACAAACACATGGAACTTACAGCTGGCTTGAATCCTTGATCAGTCAGAAATTTGGTGAATGAAATCATTTCATTGGCTGTGTCCGTGGAATATGTGATGAAGACGTTTCCTGTGAAGGAACAGGAAAGACTGTTACAGTCCCTAAAAGACCCAAAAACAAACACACACAATCTAACTCTTATCAGACAGAATCACCGACAGAGGAACTGATTTATAGACAATACTTTAGTTTTATTTTATTTATAGACAAAACTTTCAGATTGGTACCAAACGATGCAGAGTGAAGATTTCTACATTTCTCATAATTGGTGTTATCACCTACGACCAATAGTTTATGAGATCTCTGGAGGTCAAAGGTGACATGTCGCAAAATTAACTTCTATAACAGTGTTTGTGTGTCGAGCATAGACATATCACACTATAACTTAATTAATACTGGATATATTATCAGAATATTATACGCATTGATACATATACACATATATGAAATTATTAATATTGCAAAAGGTCAAAGGTCAAGGTTTCATTTAGCAGAAAGGTCAAAATCACATTATTGGCTCTAATTCAAGAACAGAATAAACAATTGTCATAGAAACTTTAGATTGGTACAAAATAGGTGCGAGATTAGGCATTATCTGAATACTAGTTTAAAGTGTTTTTAGTGGGATATATTTCCAGTGTATAAACAATATCTATAGATGAGAACAGTTGTGTTTTTATCTTTAACCAGGTTTGGGTGGTGAACATCTTAAATTCACATGGATTTTACTTCTGACAGCACTGAGTTCCACTGAAAAGTTCCTCCTTTTGCAAATTCTCTCGTCATCTGAACCCGCTTTATCCTCACTAGGGTCATGGGGGTCACTGGGGGCCTAATCCAGCTACAATGGGTGAAGGCGGGGTCAGAGGTCACCCTGTATGAGTCTGCAGTTCATCTCAGGGCTGAACATATATAGACAAACAATCACTCTCACATTCACACCTATGGACAATTTAGATTAACCAATTAACCTACTTCTACTTTTACCAGAGTATTTTTTCACACCAGTAGCTGTACTTCTACTTAAGTACAGAATGTCAGTACTTTGACCACCTCTGATCAGTTCTTTTATATGACTGAAAAGTTCCTCAGATATTTGGACTAAAAACATGACAAATCCACTTGGTCAGATTTAGATTGTTTTCCCAGTGTCAGACTTACTGCACTCCTCAGGGAGGCTGATGGTCTTCCTGATCTCCCTTATAGGTTCTACTGGAAAAGCTGGGACAGAACGCTCCACACTGACCTCACGGATCACATCAGACACATAAGGAGCGCTGTGGTGATGATGCATCTGCTTTGAAGGAGGATTCCTGTGGACGGAGATTAACAGAAGCAACATGAGAAGAATGAAAGAATCCAATATTAAACTGATTATATCATACACTGTAAACCCGAATAAGTTAACAGAACTCCAAAAAATTTAAGGCAATCAATTGTTTCAATTATTTGAAGTTGATCAAACTTAAAAAATACAAGTTTCCTGAACTTAAAATTTTGATGCTTATTAATGTATTCTTAAATTAAAACATATTAACTTAGTATTCTAAGGTTCTACTGGGAGCCCAAGTCAGGGTTCAGTGTCTTTGCCCAAGGACACATGGACAGCCAGAGCCGGGACACGAACCACTGACCCTTCAGTCATCGGACGACCCGCTCTAACAACTGAACCACAGCCGCTCCTGAATAAAATGACTGATTTGTGACTGCAGTTTTTTTGGTGTGATAGATATTGGTGGTTATTTGAAGTGATTTGAAATTGTATTTCATCATCTACTCCATCAGTTAAGTTTATTTTTTCCAATCATCCTTATTTGAAACAATATAAATAACAGTACAATATCATTCTTAGCATTTAATGACTTAATTCTACTAAGTTGTACCTTATCTATGTTTTTAAGTTATGTTCACTTATATCCACAACAGAAATTAATAAACATTTTATTTAAAAAATATTAGTTGGAAGTACTTAAAAAGAAGAACAACTGAATACATTTGAGTTAGTAGTACTATTTCTGAAACTCTGAGTATTCACAACTTAATATATTTAATTATTCTGAACATTCGGGTTTACAGTGTAAAAATACAGCGGGGCTCTGACCAGGACTGTTGGCGTTGGTTGTCATGGTAATTATTATAGTTATGATATGGAGACTCTGCTGGGTGGTGAAAGGCACGTTGTCTAAGACAATTCCCCAGAGCTGGATCAGGACCTGCACAAACACATAAATAAATATATTTATTAGGTCTATCAAAATTAACATGGATTAATTCACCATCATGATTAATCGGTTTAAAAATGTTAACACAAATAAATGGAACAATTGTTTCCAGTCGTTTTGTTGAAACTGTTGAACATATTAATTACATATTATACAAATTTTTTTGGGTGTTTTTTCCTCTGTATTTTAGTAGTTTTTGGATGTTTTGAATTTTTCATTGCTTTTTTGTTTGTTTATTTTTTTAGGGAATTTCAGAGGATTTTACCTTTTTTTTTCTTTAATTTTTTTTTTGTTGTGTTATTTTGAGGGAAAATCCCAGAGACAGAACAGTCGAGTTTTAACAGTTTCAACCATGATTAATCAAAATTCATCTAAAGTGCTTCATCTGATTAAATACTTTAGTCATTTGACAGTCCTACTATTGAAAAAAAAATCTAAATCTGACCAAGTATATTTTTCTCATTTCTCATCCAAATACACACACAATTTTGGCCATATTTGATCTCCACTAGGTTAGTTATTTACTTGTTTTTTGAGGAGCTTTTTTCCAGTGTGGTTTTAATTTATCTACACGTACCATGACAAGTTTTGTGTGGTCCTGGTGGTCCTGTGGGGATGTTGTAGTTGTCCATAGATCTGAGTGGGTGAGGTTGTTCCAGGCTCTGCTCGACAGACAATTCCTGAGGCCAGTTTGAATGACGGGTGTAGTTTCTGCTCGGGTCCTGCTGGTACAGTGGACCCTGAAGCCTCTGGTGTCTGGGCTGAGCTGGGACCACAGACCATGGTTCAGGGTAACTGTGACAGGCGACTCCAGGTGTTGGCTGGACCCTCCACTGGGCAGCATGGGGGTCTGGATTACAGGTGTAGTCCACAGGTCTCATACTGCCGTGTTTTTGACCCAAACACTCCGGACAACTCGACGGTAAGACCAGGTCCAGGTTAGAAGGGGTCATCTTCTCATCCATTTCAACTGGAAAACTGTGGTGAGGACACGGCCCTGCCCAAAAAACAACTGACTTTAATAAACTGGCCAAAACCAATTGACTTTAATGAACTATTAAAAAAAACACTGACTTTAATAAACTGGCCAAAAACAATTGACTTTAATGAACTGTTAAAATTGTGAATAATAATAATAATAATAATAATATTGTGTATTAGTTTCATGTCAATATCTTATCACACTTAAAATCAGACAGAATCACCTACAGAGGAACTTTTCAGTGAGATATAAGGACTGATTTACAAACTATACCTGTATAACCTGATTTAAGAAATCTGACCAAGATCATTTTCACTTGTTCCATTTTTTTTGCTTAATTCAAGCAAAAAATACAAATCTTTTATTAATGTGTTATTAACTTGTTTTTAGTCTCAACCAACCTGATCCAATTATATTTTTCTAATTTCTATTCCAAAAATCTCATCACACTTAAAATCAGACAGAATCACCTAAAGAGGAACTTTTCAATGAGAAATAAGGAATGATTTATTAACAATACATCTGGAAAATCTGATTTCAAGAAGTCTTACATGATAATTTTGTTCCATTGGTGTAATTTTCTGCTTGAACTAGGCAAAAAAAAATTCTTAATTAAGTTTGCATCTAACTAAAAACTTCCTCATCAGGTGATTCTGTCTTATTTTAAGTGTGATGAGATATTTGGACTACAAATCAGACAAACAGATTTAGATTTTCCCCAGTGTGTGACAGAGAGTTTACTTAAGCATGAAAAAACAGAAGTTGTTTTGTGAATCCTACCTTCAAAATTCATTTTTGTCAGTGACCAGGGTTGGGTTTCAGTGTCTCTTAGGAAAGACAAGAATGAAATAGTGTGACTAAGTTAAAAACACTATATTTCAAACGAGCAAAATACCATGAAAACAGTAGTTCACAACATGCAGGATCGATGACAACAGAACTGTACAGTTTTAGTCCTTTGTGACTGTGCCTTTAAAAACTGACAGACATAATCCAGTACAAGGGTCAGTAGTGTTTCACTTAAGGATATGTAGAGTATGTCCTGTAAAGTTAGAGAAAAAAAGACCAAAAAACCCTTTATATCCCATATTCACACTTCAGAAAACAAGCAAAAACTTCTGTAATTCCACACTTACCTTTTCTTTTCTTCAACGTGCTTATTGTCAGAGGTACGACACAAACCTGTTCTGGGGAAAACAGGAAACCTTCCCTCTCTCTACCTGTGCTGTGAAAAACCAGGAAGTATTCTGCTCCCATATGCAAACATGCTTGGCCTTAAGAATGCAGCTGCCAATCAGGTTCTTCCCTGGAGCCAGTCCAGTTTTTTTTTTTTTAATTTAAAGAAATTACACGTGCCTCGATGAGGTATACAGAAGAAGCATGTTGAACATAAATTATGACAATACGGGGGGAGGAAGAATACTGTAAGGCACAATAAAATTATAGGAATTACTTACAGCAAATCAGTGATGATCAATAGTAGAGCAAAGGGGTACATTCAGTTGCCTAATATATAATTGAACATGTATGTAGGTCACAATTAAATAAAAAACCAGTCCAGTTTAACACAGGCTAAAAAAGAGGAGTGAGTCCAAGTCCAAATTCAAGTCACTCCAGTGTATGTGCACGTGTCAAACCACGAGTGATTTGATACGTACACATACACTGGGAATTAAAAGTCGAAATCTGAACAAATGTTTATGGTAATTTTTGTGCTCTGACTTGATTAAAAGCTGTAGTAAAAAAAAAAAAGTTGTATCTGTGTTTTCAAGAGCAAAGTCACCACACACCTTCACTGCTGTCGATTAAAAACTGTCACAGAGAAGCTGCATTTTGATTTTAATTTGCGAACCTATCAAATTAATCGTTTATCATTACGTCATACGCGAGTGTCCTCCGCTAAAGCGTACTTTTTAAAATTAAATATATACATATACATACACTCGTATGGAGGCAAAATTATATAACATCTTTTACCCTAAGTCTTAACATAAGAACATACACAATTCAAAAAAGAAACAGTATTTACAAGGCATATGTCCCATTTTGCTAAAGCGTACTTTAACCGGAACCGGACGAAATTCGCCTTTCGGTTCCTGACGTTGCTCCCGGACATAGTATTGATACATCCGGATGTTGCGTTTGAAATCCTCTAGGGGGCGGTAGCGAGTAGCACGACCAAGGGTTCAAGAAACATGGCGTTTATTGAAGCGGGAATTTTGATGTATTTTCTGCGGAGGCATGACAAACGGACAAAAAATAGGCGCATAAGACTGTGGAGTGTATGCCCAAGAAGGGTAGGTGATGACCCCCGCTCATCTTTGACGTGTGGACCCTGTAAACTAGGACATATTGGTACCTGGCCAAATTCAATTTACTTCGGGCTTTGCTCGCAGATAATCTCACTGCACTCGCAATCTCCTCCTAGCTGTTCTTGCAGCACTGTTTATCCATGTGCCCAGACACTGTA
Source organism: Siphamia tubifer (assembly GCA_020466265.1). Classification (NCBI taxonomy): domain Eukaryota; kingdom Metazoa; phylum Chordata; class Actinopteri; order Kurtiformes; family Apogonidae; genus Siphamia; species Siphamia tubifer. The sequence goes on from CM035805.1 coordinate 34,287,279, forward strand.
CCATCATACAGATGGATATATCATCTGACCAGCTCGCAAATTGTATCCTCCATTGTCATTTTTATGTCCTCGCGGGAATCTTCTTCGTGGGTGGAATTCCGAAATTTTACACTTCAGCCTCTCTACTGCCCCCTACATTTCCTGTGGTATTGCTCCGCTTCGCCTTCTACAGAAATGAAAAGACAACAACCCATAGCTGTTTTTCTCCCAATAAACATAAAAAACAGAATGTTCACCAAACTATAGCTTCTGTGGCACTGGCCCCAACAAACCCGGAGCGTCCACCTCCATCCTCTGCTCCACCATGGACCCCTCCACAATGCCAACCCACAGCTAGCTGCTCTCCTCAGGCTGCTTCATCACAAGCTCCCGAACCACTGCAGCAAAAGCAAAGACTTTATTAATAAAAAAATAGAGCCCACTTTCACCATTCATGGTTATTGTGCTATAATGTCCTTTTTACGTGTTTTCTTTTTTTGTATGGAACACGTGAGTCTGTAATAAAGTATTTGATTAATTTCAATGTAAGTTGTTCTGTCGGTGACTTTTCCGCAGCTGAGCTTGTTGGATACTGCTGGGGGGGGTTGCTGTGAGTGTTTCTCACAACGTAAACACAAAATGCCTGAAAGAGGAACCTCACACGCAGTGAAGTCTGGGCAGGGGGGTGTAAACCCCACAGCCAGACCCACGAGCCACCTTCCCACTGACCATAGGGAGCCTAAATGACACGATTCTATTCTATTTTCGATTTCCGTAGCCTAGGATCTAGACTGTCCCCAGTGGCCGCAAATGGTATTTGCTACGGGGGAAAGTCTAGAAAGTCTAGGCGAATTTGTGGGCCGCTGTCTATCAAGTTTTCTCTTTACACAACGCCACGCCATTGGATGGGTAACCAGTCAGAGCCAACCAATAAGAGCGATGAACATGGATTTCGTAGCCAGCGTCACCGGAAGAACACACCAGAATGTAGTCTCAAAACGAGTGCAGCAGCTTAGCTAGGACTCCCGTACACTATTTGGCACCGGCCGCTTCGTATCTCCTCCGGGTCGCCTTTGCCGAGTTGTGCTGCTCGTATTCCCAGTTTTTCTGCCTCTTACAACTGGTCATCCATTAGGGCTAAAAGGGGTGACACAACGATCACCAGCGGGTTGTGCAGACCCATGCGTCGTCCCACTAGCGGAGCCAGCTGATAAATCAAACTTTTGCCATACCCGGTGGGCAAAACTCCGACAACGTCCATTTTTTCCAAAAACAGCTTAAGTGCCGTTTTCTGCTCCTCTCGCAGGGAAAATTGTAATTTTAAATCACCTAGCGTTGCTGCCAAAGCCAGCTCGAATGGTTGTTCCTGGTGATGAGCCATGTTGTCTAGCAGCTAGCAACTGGTGTTACGGCAATGTGTGCTAGCTGGTTGCTAGCTGCTACGTCTCTGCGACTACAACATTACGTATTTGTGTTGTCATGAGGCAGGGCGGGCTCCAATCCCGCCCCTCGCGATTTGATTGGTCTGGTCCATTTTGGATTTTCAGATCCGAGGCTGTCTAGTCTGTCTCCCCGTAGCAAATACCATTTGCGGCCACTGGGGACAGACTAGATCCTAGGCTACGATTTCCGGGCAATGGGGCCAAAGTACCATAAAAAATTAACGCGAGTCAATGGAGGGATAAAAGTAATTTTCTGGTCCCGTTTGAAATGTGCTACGGTTTTCACATATGATGTCTGTGAATTTTAAAGATACATTTTCACATTTAGAAAGTACTCACTTTGGACAGGCATCCAAAGTCACGTTAGGTTTTATGTGAGACTACAAGTTCGTCTCACAAATATGACGTCACCACCAAGTTTCACCCTCAAACTCTTTGAAAATGCCAGTGACTTTGGCGAGCTTCACCACCTTCTTTCAGGACGAAGGCAAGAGCATCAAACGTGGAGAAACCCACTTTAAATCGGGGCATGTGTAAAGTGGCAGCTACTCCGGGGGAGAGATAGTTGGTCGAGTGAGAGCCAGCATGGAGGGACAAGCTCTCGTCAGCCGGGAAGCGGTAGAGGGAACATGTGGAAATGGTGTTGTGATTACACCGGAGCACATGCATTTTCAAATGAAAAATAGAAAAGCATGGTTTGACTCTAACCCTGCCTGGCAACAAGTGATGGCTAAATGTGATTGGTTAAATGCTTTAATGCGAAAATACATGTATGGAAGCAGCACAACCAGGAAATAGACAGACCATTTGGAATCATTTAATACGTTTTCATGGACAAAATAGAATCAACATCAGTCTGTGTTTGAGATATATTTTAAGGCCAGCAGAGAAGGCATTCCACAAGCCCTGACAGCCCACCACTGTAAAACATAATTACATAAAGATGGAGTTTTTCAGTGAAATATAACTTGTTTTAAGACAATAGATATGGAATATTTGTTTGAAAGAAATCTTTCCAATATAATTTTACTTGTTCCACTGACAAGAAAGGAAAAGGGATTCAAAAGTGGAGCTAAGAGCATGGGGATGGTGGTCGCTGGATGCGCATTTCCACCATCTGTCATGGCCGCTGCAGTATGCCAAGTAAATTTGGACAAAACTGGCGGACCTTACCCATTTGTATTAATAAAAAAACAACTAACTTTATTCACAATTACATATACAAAAGTGTGGAATGTGTCTGTGATCAGCCACAGCCCAAACGTCACACACGTATTCAGACAAAATTCAGGATTTCACCTCTGGCAGGGAACTGAAGTACTACATTTGTCTGTACTCGTGTTTATATATCAGTGTATCTGTACATTTCTCCTGTGTAGGTTGTATATGCAGATTATACCCATTCATTCTCTGTAGTGTCCAAAAAGTTTTAATTGAGTTCACTGTGTAGCACACTACATTTATTTAACCATTGTGCGGTCCTTCGTAAAAGGCACACTGGCTGTGTCCTACAATCGGGTCTTAAAAACCCAGATTCCAAAGTTCAGTTCCATAGACTCATCACCCCACCCCCAAGGATATATTACTGTTTTCAGTAGTAAGCAATGGCATCCTACAGTACGTATAAAAAGGTACATTTGTGAGCCACCGGGCCTCTTTGACCCGAAGGACCGCACAAGGCTTAACTATGTAGGGGTAGTGGGTGATTGAACTCCCATTCTGTGCCATATGGACCAAACGTCCTCCTAAGCCGGACATTTAGAAATAGCCCCGCCCCCACATATCGCCCCTCCTATTCACCACTGCTCTGTCTATCTTATTTCTATGTGTTGATGCCGTCCATTCAAACCTCCATCTCCTGAAGCAAATTCTTACTAACTTTTTGAAACAAGAAGTACTCCGGGCATGGCTTACACGACAGCAGGGGGGACTAAGAAGAAGGTCTGCTACTACTATGACGGTACGTCGGCGCGCGTGAACCCGGTTTGAAGCTTACATGAGTGATAACATTAGCCACTTAGCTAATGTGTTTGCTAGTGCATGCTTAGTTATGCTGTTTACATGGGTTAGCTCAGCTAACGAGCGAGCTAAAAGATAGTGTTAATGACCTGTGTAGCCCTAGTGGTGCTCACCATTCTCGCGCTGCATATAAAAAAAGAACGTAACTAAAGTTGAATACGCTGTCTATTTTACGTAAAGGTTACGGAGAACCTAAACGTGTGTGAAATGAACGTCTAGGATGCGGTAATTGGACTGACCGAACCTTACACTGCACTGTGCATTGTTGGACATGCATAATGCAACCACGGAGCAAGCTTCGGGAAAGATAACCATTTTATATGAGTGTGACCGAAGTACAAACACAAGGCAATACAGTAAAAAGTTGCATTTTAAAATCACGAAGCGGAATGTGGAACTATTGGACACACCGTGCGCACAGGCCTAATACCCTTAGTGTTGACGTCTGAGTGGGCCCAGATGATCACATCACAGCGGGTGAGGGGTCCGTCCTGACCCGGATAGTGGACCTCACCAACTCCATGCCCCCAGTACCCCCCCCCCCCCCCCCCCCCACGATAAATTACTTATTCGGGGTTCCCACAGGTCAAGGATTTTCAGTTATTGCAAATATAAGAGATTAATTATGGCCTATAATTAATTGATCTAATTAATCTATAAAAAATGCCGACAACTTGAGGTATTTTTCATTCGCACCGGTGTGATCAGAATTTTTTTTAGCCGCACTTCTAAGAAATTAGGTCGCCATGTGTGACCTAATTATTTGCACTCTAGAGCCCTGCTATGAAAGGTCATGGAATTGCTGTTGGTCAGGGAAAAATCTGGGAATCTTTCATCTGACTTGGAGTGTGAACCCTGCTTATTTCTAAAGTCGGTTCTTTAGGTCAATTAGGATGTAATTAATTATAGTTTGTGCTGAGCTGAGCAATGGACCAGTGCTTTGGGTGGTCCTGCTTTGGGGAGAGGACGTTTTCAGACACCTGTAATGCACAGACTGGGACTTGGTTACGTTTATTGCACTGGTTAAATTCTATATATAAGACGTGACTCTTTTCAATCATTTTTCAGAGTTTCTCCTTCTTTTTTTGGAAATGGGTGAAAGCGTTCTTTTAACCTGATTGGTTTCTTTGCAGGTGACATTGGAAATTACTACTACGGACAAGGGCATCCCATGAAACCTCACCGGATCCGAATGACCCATAACCTCCTCCTAAATTATGGACTATATAGGAAAATGGAAATCTATGTATGTTTACTCCCCATGATCACACCACCAAGTCTGGGTGTTCTTCTGACAGTTTCCATCATGTGTATTTATTATATTGTTTTGCAGAGACCACACAAAGCTACAGCAGAGGAGATGACCAAGTATCACAGTGATGACTACATTAAGTTCCTTCGATCTATCAGGCCAGACAACATGTCTGAGTTCAGCAAGCAAATGCAGAGGTGTAAGTATCCTCCACATTATATTGTTAAACTGTACTTTTTCCCTGTAATTGTGTTACTGTGTTGAAATATATTTAAAACTAATATACAAACAATGTATATAATGCAGTAAAAGCCCAATAGACTTATAAATAATGCAGAATATAGAAACCGTACAGATGAGCTCTTCCAAGAAATACAAGCTCTAAAATATTCAGAATTCATTCAATTTAAAACGGCACGACTAATATTTAAAAGTGACAGAGGTGATTTGTGTAAAATTTTCTGACATCAGATTAGTTGTATATAGTGGTAATAGTATATTGTATAGTTTTCTGGGCTGTGAAAATGGTTCCTTTAAACATGTTTGTTCCATCATATTGTGACACCAGATTGTTTTTTGATATATTTGAATATAGTTTTCCCCAAACATGCCTGAAGTACCGCCTGCATTTTCTTTTCTAGTTCAGTGTTTCCCAACCCTGGTCCTCGAGGCACACTATCCTGCATGTTTTAGATGTTTGTCTCTCCAACTACACCTGATTCAAATGATCATGTTATTATCCAGCTCTGATAATGACCATCAGGTGTGTTCAAAGAGGGAATCATCTAAAACATCCAGGATCGTGTGGCTCAAAAACCAGGGTTGGGAAACACTGTTCTAATTAGTAGTCATATTATTAGTAGTTAAATAAAAAATTATTGTTTTGAACTTTTATATTTATGTTTATTGTAAGTTAATGAAAATGGTTAAACATTTTTTGGTGAAAAATGGGGAAAAAATTGCCCCCCCCCCTCCTCACACACGCACACACACAAACACACACACACACACACACACACACACTTAAATTGCATAGTTTTTGTTTGATTTTAGGTTGGTTCTAGGTTTAAAACGCCATGTTAAAAGAAACTATATAATATAACTGTACACAGGTGAGGTTGTGCTAGGGAAAACAATCTAAAAAGTCAAGATAAACACCATTTGATGGGAGATGTGAAGGCAAAATCAGAAGTATTGAAACTGCTAAAATCCACTCTACTCCAAAGGGTTAATCGCCGTGCGTTTTTATTTTACAGTCAACGTTGGAGAGGACTGTCCGGTGTTTGACGGCCTGTTTGAGTTCTGCCAACTCTCTGCTGGAGGCTCAGCTGGTGAGTACTAACAATAGAACAGGCTCCAGATGTTTGATCACTGATGTTTGCTGTCAGATCAGTGTCCAGGGAAGCTCTTTTCAAACTAATCAGAAAGTGTGACAGGAGCTGTTTCTGAAATCATACAGGATGTCACTATTGTCATTTTAATAAACTGTGATGCCTTTAGGTCTTTAACCCTGGTCCTCGGGGCCCACTGGAGTGCATGTTTTAGATGTCACCCTGCTCCAACACACCTGATTCAAAGACCAGCCTTTTTTCTTTGACTTTTATTTTTTCTCTCGTTTCCTTTTTCTATCGTTTTTTCCCCTTTTCCTCTGTTTTTCTTTCCTGTTCTTTTTTTTCTTCATTTCCCTCCTTTTATGTTTACCTCACTTTTCTCTTTTCTTTCTTTTTCTCCCTCCCTCCCTCCCTCCCCAGACCGTACGGGCCTTTCTGTGTTGGAGTTTATATGTTTCTCTCCCCATGTCTGAATGGGTTTCCTCCGGGTGCTCTGCTCTCCCCCATCACCCCCCAAAAAAGTAATAAAAATATCTTAGAAGGTGAGGTTGCGGAAGGTGAACCATGTCATATCAAAGGAACACTTTATAGACTTGCACAGACTTTATTGATCCCTTTGGGATGGCACCCTTGGGGAAATTAGATTTCCAGCAGCTTGTACAAGAAATAAATAAAATAAAATAAAGATAAAAAGTGAAAGTACAGTAAACAGTACTCAGTTATTGCACAGCATTATTGCACCGTATGAATTATTGCACCTCATACATATATGCCCCCCCCCCCCCAGTGAAGTGTTGTACAGTGTAATGGCCTGGTGTACAAGAGTTCCTGAGTCTATTGCTCCTACACTTAGGTAGGAGCAGCCTCTCACTGAACAGGCTCCTCTGTCTGGTGATGACGGTGTGCAGAGGGTGGCTGGCATTGTCCATAATGTCCAGCAGTTTGTCCAGTGTCCTCGCCTCCGCCACCGTCACCAGAGTGTCCAGCCTCATGACGACCACAGAGCCAGCCCGCCTAATCAGTTTGTCCAGTCTGGATGTGTCCTTCTTGGATATGCTGACCCCCCAGCACACTACGGTTATATGGATTCCTGTAGATGTGTATTGTGGAAACATTTGAAAATGACCCTGAAATGTGCTTGAATTTGACTTTGGATAATGTGTATGAACCCTGTACACATTTTAGATCATCAGATCTAGTCGGCGGTGGATGTTTCGGTCTTTATAGCTTCATCAGTTTCAGATGTCGGTGTTTACAAACCAGAAAACCTTTGCAGTGACTGTATGTTGTAGTCAATGACTTATCTTTTCCATATGCTCATTAATGTAAACCTTTTGTGTGCTCTCATACTGTTTAACATCAGCTCAGGTAGAATAAGCCTGTTGGCTGCTCCACATGTTGTTTTACTGTCAAGGAGATGAAGTTTTGCATCAGGAAAAATGTTGTTCTCCTCCCTCAGCGGGTTCAGTCAAGTTGAACCGACAGCAGACGGACATCGCGGTGAACTGGGCGGGAGGCTTGCACCACGCAAAGAAGTCAGAGGCCTCGGGGTTCTGCTACGTCAACGACATTGTTCTGGCCATCTTAGAGCTGCTGAAGTGAGTGGAAGACTGTTGACATCCATATGTGGACAGTATGGTTATGTTTCCACCATGCAATACGGTATGGTACGGGCCAGGTCTGGTATGGGACGGGTTCCATTGTCTCTGTAGACCCTCAGAAGGAGGGGCGCTGTTTCGTGGAAGTGTCATCGCGTCGTATGAGGTGTGCCGTGAGCTGGAAATATATAAAAATACAGACCAGTGAAGTAGAGCAATAACACAAATTAATTTCCAGTGCTTTTTTTTCTGAGCCACTCCCACTGTTATGGTCCTTCACCCGCCCATATCTTAATCCCGCACTGGGCCTTGGATCGAATGAAGCCCCTCTCTACCATTTTACCCCAAACCAGCTGGAACACTTTTTCATTGTGAACAGTTCCGTCCACCTCCCTCTGCACCTCCTCCTCATAAATAATGCACTATAAAATTTGTACCTTATCATACTCCAAACTCCATTTTCAGACATCTTCTTTTCTATTCCGACGCAGATGGACTTTAAAAATGGCGCGGTTTGTTGTTCTTACAATTCCGCTGCGCTGCGTGATGATGCTTTTCCTCAACCAATCACTGTCCGGCAGTGCTTGGCTCCTCTCAAATGGGAGCGGTACGGTATACTAGAGACCCTAAGCCAGGGGTGTCAAAGTGCGGTCCTCGAGGGTCAGTATCCTGCATGTTTTAGATGTTTCCCTCTTCCATTACACCTGGAGGCCATTGCATCATTATCAGTCTGATGAGGAGCTGATTATTAACTCTTTAAGTGTCAGTGCTGATGCGTTCTGAATGAATCATTTAGTTTAAATACTCAAAAAAATTAAACCATTTTCCTGTTAGTTTTGTGCATGGACAAGGTGCTAAAAAGCAAGAGTTTTTTTAAATTTTATTTAAACATTTTTTAAAGGCAAAATTAAAATTGCTGGGACCAAATTTATATAGTAGTTTTCTTCTTTAGTAGTTTTTTTTTTTAAATTTTTCCACATTAGTTGTCATTTTGTAAATATTTATTAGTTTTTGTTGCTCATTTTGTTTATTTTTCTACATTTTTTTTTTTTTTTTATTGTAGTATTTTTCTTTGATTTTCTGCCATTTGAGTCTTACTTTGCCAATGTTACCAATTATTTTGTTAGTTCTCAGGAGTTAAAGGGTTAAACTGAATCACATGGAAGAGGGAAATATGTAAAACATGCAGGACACTGGCCCTCGAGGACTGGAGTTTGACACCTGTGCCCTAAGCAGAAGGGTGCCCAAAATAGTAACTGGTACCATGGGACCAGTACCCTCTTGTTGTAATGGAAATGCTAAACTAAGCGTACCATTCTGAACTGTACCGTACCAGACTGCATATTGGAAACAGGGCTTATATGTGCTCTGTCAGCCTGCTTTTCACACATCTCTATCTACTTGTCTTTCTCTCTAGGTACCACCAGAGGGTGCTGTACATCGATATAGACATCCACCATGGGGATGGAGTGGAGGAGGCCTTCTACACCACAGACAGGGTCATGACCGTGTCCTTCCATAAGTATGGGGAGTATTTCCCTGGAACTGGAGACCTCAGGGTGAGCTTTAGTTCTGCTGTCATTAGTATGTTCAACTGAACTGTGCTCCCAGGTGTGTTAAATACTGTACTATTAGATTATAAATGTAGTCATCTGTGTTTTTAGGATATTGGAGCAGGAAAAGGCAAATACTACGCTGTCAACTTCCCGCTGAGGGATGGCATCGATGATGAGTCATACGAGCAAATCTTCAAACCTGTGAGTCTGATAAGAAATTTGTCTGCATGTTGTTGCATGTATTCTCATTAATCTCACCCAACATTGATTGATTATTGCAATCACTGTGTGTGTGTGTGTGTGTGTGTCTGCAGAGACATATAATGCTATAACTCAATGAATACTTGAGATATCACCATGAAATTACATGGGCATATACAGATGGCTAATGCGCGTCAGACGCAATGATCTGTTTGAGTAAAGGTGAAAGGTCAAACCCACAACTAAATGGTCAAAATCACATTCTCAGTTATAACTCATGAACGGAGGGTCACAGAACTTTCAGATTGGTACCAAATGATGTGGAATGAAGATTTCTACAATTCTCCTAAGTAGTGTTATCACCTACAACCAAAAGTTTTTGAGATCTCTGGAGGTCAAAGGTAATCAGTATGAAAGGTTTCACTGGATGGCTTTAATTCAAGGTTATGTGGGATGGGAACTGGATTTTTAAAAAAGATGAGGGATTTACCAAATGTACATGCATTTAAAAGAACACTAAAATCTATGGTGTTCCATATGGGAAAGTTGTATTTTTCTTTATTTGTTAAAATGTGTTTATTTTCCGGGATGTGTCTACTGTTATTTATTGTTATTGCATGACTGCTGTATTTGCTGTGAATGATGGATAGATTTTATATTATGAATTATGTTCACATTTTGCTGTGAATAATAATAGTCTTTTTTTTCTTAGATAATTACTTACAATAATTTTATAGGATCAAATAAAGTCTAATAATAATAATAATACAAAAAATACTTCTATGTTTTTAACTGGGACCCCAGAAAGACTAGAAACCACTACAGTAGAAGCTAATGGAGATTCCCAATAAACAATTAGTCATGATGATAGATTAATTAGCCTTAATGCATTAATTTTCACAGCCCTAATAATCACCTAATATTGATGGAACAAGCCAGTGAGATATTTTTTTGTCTTGGAGCGCCTCTTTGACTGTGACAATGTTGTGCTGTGTGTGGAGGTTATGGCCAAAGTGATGGAGATGTACCAACCCAGTGCTGTGGTTCTTCAGTGTGGTGCAGATTCTCTATCAGGAGACCGACTCGGCTGCTTCAACCTCTCTATCAGAGGTATGTAAACACACGTTCCATTGTCAGCATGTTTGCAAAGTGGGAAAATAAAAGCACGGATATACCATTAGAAAAAATTGAATGTACAAATACAAAAGCAATAAAATAATCATCATGTTGGTAGAAAGAAACAAGAAAACAAACCAAAAAAACCAAACCCAACAAAACTTTTTTTTTTTGTTTCCCCCTCAAAAATGTAGTGTTTTTTTTTTTTTTCCCCAGGTCATGCTAAGTGTGTGGAGTACATGAAGTCCTTCAACCTGCCACTACTCATGCTGGGTGGAGGAGGATACACCATCCGCAATGTGGCCCGATGCTGGACATACGAGACCGCTGTGGCTCTGGACACAGACATACCTGATGGTTTGTCTCCTTTTATTTCCCTTCAGTGACTGAGCAGCAGGGGGTGCTGTCTGTCCAAAAGTTACCCAGTTATAGATGATTCCCACTATGGCAGAAGTTTAGTGACTTCCCAAAGCCAGAAAAAAACCTAAAAACATCTAACCAGTGGTTCTTAACCTGGGTTTGATCAAACCCTCGTGGTTCAGCTGAGGTAAAGACACACACCAATTCTGATAAATGTTCTTATAAGTGTTGACTGTAGTGTGATATTACTGATATAGTTAAATTAATGTACCATGCTCAGCCCTTGAGTGTTTATACATGGATGATACATATGAGTAATTTGAAATTCAAGATGGCTGCCATATTTAAAGATGACTGGTAGTTTATATCAAAATTTTAATTGCAACAAATTGCACAGATTAAATGGATATGAAAGATCAAATCACATTTTCTTGACACAGAATTAAAATGGGAAACTTTGGAATCACTCGGGTGTCTCTCTGTCAGCATATAAGGTGAGGATTAATAACTGACTAAACTTAAAGTTGTCATAGCAGACTGTAATCAGCACTCCCCTTCGTGGTAACACAGATCTGTGCAGTCTATGGCAGCTTCTTTGCACTTGCACTGCCTAATGCAGCCTTACTTACATTTACAGGAGACAAGTTCATAGCTGTACTGGCCTGCATCTGGTTGGCATGTAGGTGTAGAGCTACCAGATCTACTTTCAATCTAATGGAGATTTTTTTTTAAACTCAAGGATAGATGTATATCAGGGGTCTCAAACATGCATACCAGGGGCCAAATGTGGTCTGCTACAGGTTCCAACTAATTATTTTCTTCCAAAAAAAAATGTATTTGCCTATAAATGATAACGACTTCAAATTTTTGTCTTTGTTTTACCGCAAAAAAATATTAAATTATGGAATTTTCAAGCTGTCCTATTACAATAAAATGTGAAAAACCTGACCAAATATGAACAATTTGAAATATCTAAAGAAAATTAAGCACAATTTGAACCAGTTGGATAATTTATGAAAGTAATTATTTTCCTTATTTTATGGGTTTTTTGTACTTCAATGGACATGGATTTGGAGTTATGTTATTATTTTACTAGCCCAACCCACTGGAAATCAAATCGGGCTGAATGTGGCCACTGAAATAAAGACTTTGACATTCCTGATGTACATAAACTGGTATATATGTGTGTAAAAAACATTTTATTATATACATTGAAAACATTGGCATTTTTTTTCTCCAATAAATCTTATTGAAATGGGTAACATTTAGCACGTTTAATCTGAGGCAGATAATTTCCAAACAAATTGTAGGCCAGTGTTATGACATGAAAACAGTGTAAAAGCCGTTGAAAGCTTTATAGCTGCTGGAACTGTGAAACATTTTATATTTTAATAAGCTTTATGTTCAGTCAACCACACACCGGCTTTATGAAAGAGAAATGTAGACTGGCTTCAGTGGCACTAAAGTGGCTTTAATTTAAGAAAGGCATGAGATTGTTTTTTGAAAAAGTGAGGGATCCTGCAACAGTCTGAAGGGGAGGAGCAAGAAGCTGACTCAGCAGATCACCTTTCCACTGTGTGTAACATAAAGAGCGAGGGCGTAATCACTACTTGTCCAACGGGCCAGTGCTTCTCCTAATGGAATTTCAGGACATTAACCAAAACCCCCTCCCAACCCCCCATTTCAATTCAGTCTCTTCTCACTGAGGGTCAGAGCAGGTTAGAAAGCCTCTCCTTAAACCCATACAGACCCAGTGCTACTTTTGCAGTAGTTTCCAAATTTTTTTTTTCGTCTCTATTTAACCTTTAAGTGATTTATCACCATTTATTAGAATAATTTTTTTCTGTATTATGTGTTTCTTCAATAAAAATCTGTTATTTTCTCTTATTTAATTCACTGATTATGTAGATGTTCAGTGTTTCCATGGTAACTAGGGAGCCACTGAATGTCCAAATAGGTCAAATCTGATGACCATGAAAAGATGAAAAATTGCATTTTACACTAATTATTAACATGGATTGATAGGATTAATGGATTAGAAATATTTAAACATTGCATTTTGGGAGATGACTTTGGTCTTTTATGGGTTAAATCACTGGAACAGGTGTGTTAGTGCTCAGGTTTTATTTCAAGCACTTGATAATTTGACACTTGTTTAACCGACTGCTCATAAATCTTCCTCCACTCTGACAGTTAGTTTACTTTTCCTCATGTTTCTGTTACAGAACTGCCATACAATGACTACTTCGAATACTTTGGACCAGACTTCAAGCTGCACATTAGCCCCTCCAACATGACCAACCAGAACACGCATGAGTACATGGACAAGATCAAGTATGTAACTCTACAACTGCAGCTGTGGATTATAAATTTAACTAAAGAGGTTTTAAAGGTCTGTGTGCAATATTGGAAACTCCTGAGTAGTAGAAGTAGGTATTGTTTATCCTAAAAATCAAAGTTGCTCAATGATATTGTTGCCAAATTTGCATAATTGTAAATGTGCATGTAATTTTAATGAACAATGTAGGAAAGAAATAACATTGTGTTGGAAACAAAAAGTGAGTATGACAACACCCTAAATGTGTTTACAATATATTTGTAAACACATTTAGGGTGTTGTCATAAGAAACGGAGCCGAGTCACACTAGACCCTCCTACTGGCAGTGTCATTTTTGGCTAGATTTCCCTGAAACTGGCGACCAATCACGATGAAGTATAGAGTGATAGGGCGGGTGTAAGAAAGTGATGCTGCAATGATTCGGAGAGAAACAACCATAGAACAACAACAACAATGGGTGGTGATTTCCTTTTTTTAAAGATGAGTGAAGAATGTGAGAAAATGTCAGCAATCTTTAAATTCTTTTTACAGAAACGACGACAGTTGTTAAACTCCATAATCCACCATTTTGTTGAGTCATTCCTAACTTTCTCTGGACTCTTCCCTCAACTTTCTAACTTCATCATCCTAAAGATTACACTGATTGGTTGTAGTACCGTCTTATTACATACAGAGGGATTTGGAAGACAAACTTTTAGCCCCTCCTCCCCTGACTATGAAGTGTTCTTAGATCTATACAGGTAATTGTTAGGGAATGCGCTGCTCGGCTATAAGAAACATACAAGGCAGAGGAGAAAAAAAAAAAAATAACACAAAAAAAATCCAAAACATTCTAAAATACAGAAACAAACCACAAATGTGATATCCTAAATATATATATGCGTGTAATTTAGAGGAAAAATATGTTTTTTCATTTTCAAAAACATTTTTACAAAGAAGTAAAATGTTACTGGTAGTCAAACAAATTGGTAAACGTAGCAGCAGAAGTGTATACTTGTCTGTTTGACTGTGCAGGCAGAGGCTCTTTGAAAATCTGCGGATGCTTCCTCATGCTCCTGGAGTCCAGATGCAGGCCATCCCCGAGGACGCCATCCCAGAAGACACTGTGGACGAAGACACGGAGGATCCTGACAAACGCTTGTCCAGTAAGACAGATTTCCCATGAAACTTTTTTTGTTTTGTTTTTGATCTCATAACAGTTCAGTAGTTGTTTCCTGTTCATGATGGGAACAAACAACCACATTTCTTTATGTGCAGAAATGTATGTGGTGAAAATATGGACACAATAAGTTCAACCTGTCCCTTCATCCATTCATAACAGGAAAAAATATAGTAAAAGTAGAAAAGCACTGTGAGAGCGCAGACTCCACCAAGGCAGATCACCCCCCCCACCACCCCCTTCTAAAAGACACACGTGTGCATGAATTCCATGTACATACAAATATTTTTAAGGAACATTTAATGCCTTATCAAAAATATAAAGCTGTCCAATATTGACCTTTTTTACGAAATCTGAAGAAATTGCAAATAATGACAGACACCATCATGATAGCTTATTTTATTTAAAATATGTGAAACTACTAGTTGGACTCCTTAAAGTTTTATATGTATCTCCCTTTGTTCACTGCCGAACAAAGTCTGTTCCCAGTTCTGAGGAATTTAGATTTTTAAATGAGAAGGATTTTTGAAATATTAAAAATGTACCTGTACTCATAATGGACCATAATTTGATGGTTATAACATACAAATTGTTAGAAATATCAACAGTTACTAATGACCATTGATAGAAGTCATGTGTGGACTTTAATTTAATTAGTTATCTTCCAGGGAAAGTACCACCCACTTCTATTTGATTGATTGTTTGCATGAAGACCACTGGACTTGAACAGACGACCCTGACAATCTCACAAATCTAACTTAGTATTTGCTATGAATAAAATATAATACTGAGATACAGGGATATTGATCCTATTTTTTTTTTCTTCTATACATTAAACTATACATGCGCTTCTGTTCTTGTTTTTGCAGGGTTGCGATGAGCATTATTCCAACACTAATGACATTAATTAGATTTTTCTCCTGGATTCTTGCTGCTCCCTTCCTGCACATGTTTGATTAAACAGTGTGTTATTGTTGTGTGATTGCAGTTCGTGCCACAGATAAGAGGATAGCCTGTGACGAAGAGTTTTCCAACTCTGAGGATGAAGGAGAAGGTGGCAGGAGGAACGTAGCCAATCACAAAAAGGGAGTGAAAAGGCTTCGATTGGATGAAGACAAGAAGGAAGGAGAGGAGAAGAAGGCTGGTGGGTGACATGGATGTGCAATGTGTGTGAATAGACGGTGTTGAATGAGTTGATTCTGAATTAGTTTTGGCCTGTTTATTTTATTTATTTGGTTTATGGTTAAGGGACAGGAGTGAATGTTTAGAATTTGAGTCTTTTTTTTTTTTTTTTTCCATTGGGAGTGGGATTAAATAAGTGTTTCTTCTTCCCACTCCTCTTTGGGTGCAAGTATTTATTTTCTTATGAATGTGTATATTGTGTGAATTGCTCAAAATAAACACATCAAATCAAATATTTGTTGTTCCCTTGTTTTTCTTCTCAGAGGTAAAAGAGGAAGAGAAAATGAAGGACGGCAGTGCTGAGAAGACTGACTCAAAAAGGTGAAACGCCTCTAATTCATTTATACAGTTTCATTCTTCACACATATCAGAGCTCTGACAATAGATACTACATCTGTTTTCACATTTTCAACCACAGATCTTACTACAGATATCCATTTTAAATTTTTATTATTGTTATTGGACTGTTTTTATTTTTAATTCTGATTTTATGATTGATTCTTAAGTCCGATGGTGAGCTTCTGCATCGAAATTTCACTGAATGTACACTATGGTGGATATTTGTGACAATAAAGCGGCTATTCTATTCTATTTAAGCATGTCACAAATATTCAAAAATCGTGTCCCATCCCTAAATCTCACGGGATGATATTTCATGAGAGTTAACATGTTCCTGTCTAGAACAACCATCAATGGAAACACATTCAAAGCACGAATATATTTTGTCTAAATTTTAGGAATATTTCTATTTTTTGGTGAAAAACTGATGGAAATGCAGCTGGAGACAAAATAAAGGTTTGAACCACTGCTGTATCCTCATCATGTCACATGTTCCTCATGTCCTTTCAGTGTGAAGACTGAGCAGACCAACAGTGCCTGAACGCCTCTTCTGAACCCCCACATCCCCCACCCAAACGGTGCTGTCCTCCCTCCAGGATCCAACTCCTAAAACCATCACTGCTACAAGCATTATATTTATTACAACTCTATTTTCTACTTGTAAATCTGGGTGTGAGCTGTTGTGTTTTATCTCTTGTGTAGAGTGTCTGTGGATGTTTCTAGAAGTCACCACTTGAATGATCACTTTTTAACTATTACCAACTTTTTGTTTTGCTCCAATGTGCTTGATCTTCTGAAGGATTTTTTTTTTTCATATAAACTGTGGTAAAACCTGTAGTAAAATGAAGTACAATATAATACCATGTCTGAATTTTGATATTTTGCATTTGTCAATAAATACCTTTTTTATATAAAGTTGAGGAGTATTCCTTTACCCCACTGGGTTTTTCAGTATGAGGTGGGTTACTCCTGGGGGGGGGGGTGCTGGAGGACTTCAGGGGAGGCACGATGTGAGGAAAAAATAAACCTGAATAAAACATGTAAATAACCATCATATTGAAACTAAGCACCAAAGTTTGATGATGGATTTTTTTTTTTTTGTAAGGGATCTTCATGAAGTTAGTTTTTAAATTGTAAATGTTCTGCATTTATATAGTTGTTTTCTACCTTCATGGTGCTTAAAGTGCTTTACATTAGCCTCACATTCACTCACATGTTTCCATGTCTCATGAGGACCAAGTTTGTAAATCAAGTAGCCATTGGGAAGTGTGTGTATGCATCTTCAAAAAATAAGTATACAAATTTTAAAATTAAATAATAAAAGTGGATGAGTATGTTAAAGTCATTTAAAGAATAAAATCAATATTAAAAAAAGATTATTTTTTTTTTAAGGAAACATCTTCAAATCTTTGAAAAAACAGTAATAATAATGGGGGAGGAGTGCTGCTTTTAAATTATTTTAGGGGCAGACTCACTATCCTGAAACCCCCCTTTTTATCTGAAACAGTTAAGTTGTACTTTTGAGCTTTGGCCACATGGAGGCACTGTAAGGCAAGCTGAGAACAGACAGACAGGTGCAAAACAGCGACACAGTATTATCTATATCAGGGGTGTCAAACTGCGGTCCTCAAGGGCCGGTGTCCTGCATGTTTTAGATGTTCCCCTCTTTCATTACACCTGGAGCTCATTACATCATTATCAGGCTTCTACAGAATTGATGAGGAGCTGATTATTAACTCTTTAAGTGTCAGCACTGATGCATTCTGAATGGATGATTTAGTTTAAATATTTCAAAAAATTCTACCATTTTCCTTTTAGTTTTGTGGATGAAAAAGATGTCAAAAAGCAACTTTTTTTTAAATAATAAAAAAAAGAAAGGCAAAATTAAAACAGCTGGGACCAAATTTTAATACTATTTTTTAAAAACAAATTTCCACATTATTTTTTAATTTTGTAAATATGTATTAGTTTTTTGTTCATTTTGTTGCCGATTTGGTTTATTTTCTACATTTTTTTTTTTAAATGTCATTATTTTTCTTTGATTTTCTGCCATTTGAGTCTTACTTTGCTCATGTTACCAATTATTTTGTTAGCTTATTATTAATTTTTGTTTGTGTTGTTGCTCATTTTATTTTATTTTTTACTGATTGCTAAAATCTCAGGAGTTAAAGGGTTAAACTGAATCACATGGAAAAGGGAAATCTCTAAAACATGCAGGACACCGGCCCTCGAGGACTGGAGTTTGACACCTGTGATCTATATCAGGGGTGCTCAATCCTGAGCTACTATCCTGCATGTTTTACATGTAACCCTCTTCCAACACCCCTGGTTTAGATGCTGCACGCAAACAATGACATCGGATTTTAACACAGAAATAAATGCAGGTATGTGAGTAAAGTCATGTGATGTTCAAAAAGACCATTGGCTAGTTTAATAGTTGAATCACTTTTTAAGGGTTTTTCAACTGGTTTTGAGGTGTTTTTAAGTTAAAAAAAATTTAAGGGTGTTTAAAGTTTTTTTTTTTAAAAGAGTTATTTCCCCCCATTTCAGAAATATACAAAAAGGCGCTTTGTGATAGGTTGAAATGGGTTGAACCAACTTTGTGTATTTCTACATTAGTGGAGGTTGATCAAGTCTCAAAAGTTGGTTCCAGGAAGAAGAACTGCATTATTTTCACAGATTTTTTTTTCTAAAACTTTTGACCAGTAGTGTGGAGGGTGGGTTGACTTTATGAAACTATTCAGATATTGATATTTGAACATTAATATACTTGGTGTTTGAGTTGTGTTTTTTAAAAAATGATTTGTATGTGCTCTTAGTAGAGTTTAATTTGATGTACAGTATGACTATATTACCACATAATTAGCACAGTGTTGCATGTCTTTTGCTGTGGTGAGTCTCAGGGACCCCCAATTGGGTTTAGAAGGTTAAAAACGTTGTTCTAAACTGTTCAGTCTCCACTTCCTCCCACCATCCAAACACATGCACTGATAGGTTAACTGGTTAATCTAAATTATCCATAGGTGTGAATGTGACAGTGATTGTTTGTCTATATATGTTCAGCCCTGAGATGAACTGGACACTCATACAAGGTGTACCCCACCTTCACCCATTGTAACTGGATTAGGCCCCCAATGACCCCTGTGACCCTAATGAGGATAAAGCAGGTTCAGAAAATGAGATTAATGGTGATACGTAAACTGTCATTTGCCCCTCCCCCCTCTGGTTCATGCAGGAGCTGTATGTGCAGAGGGAGGAGGGACAAATGACACTTTAGTTTGATTGACATATCAACATTCAATAATTTGAGTGACATCTCAAAATTACTGGAGTTTTTCCACAGGTGACTATATAATCTTATTAAACCCCCCCCCCCCCCCCCCCTTTGATTGTGAGTAGCTTTCCACAAAAACTACTGAACCAATTTCCATTAAAATTTTTCAGGAAAGGTGCGAGGTAGTCCAGAATAGATCCCATTACATTTTGGTGGATGTAGGTCAAAGGTCACCACCAACAAAATATATTATTGCAATGATAGGAGATAAGACAAAAATCTGGGCAGTATAAGTGCAATAGACAGGACAAGGCCATTTTTTATGCATTACTTGCATCTTTTATTACTTATTTATTTTAGTCATTTAGTTTTTATGTTGACTATGTATGTATGACTGAAAAGATACGCTCAAATATCATTATACATTGTTGTATGATGACAATAAAGGCTATCTATATAAATGTGTACAAAGGAAGTGGGGTTTGTTGAACCAGGCATCACCTGTTCTTGTTAGAGCATTTAATCAATTGGTTAAAATCAGGGCGTGAAGGAGGTTTTAAGCAATTTAGTAAAAAATATGCATCAAGAAAATGTCTCAGAACCCACATTTAACCCTATATATAATATTTACTAAAGTATTCCCAGACAAATCCCATCAGTTGGTGAAGACCAGTTGGACTTTTGTATTTAAAGAGTGGGTTTATCTGGGAGCTGCTGCAGCCAAAACCAGTTCAGAGAAATGGAAAAGTAACCAACAGGGCATTATGGTATTAGCTAACCATCTGATAATAGGATTCCCCGCACCCCCCTTTTCCAAAGAAACGACAGATGCAGCTCAAATTTTATTCACATTTATTTTTGCTTTTAGTGTGCTCACAGAAAATTAGAACACCTTAAGCATAGGAGTTTTAATAGCAATTTTTGTAAGCAAAGTTACATTCCATCTCTAAGTCAAATTGGTCAAAGCTTCTCCAGTATTTACAAAAGGAAAAAAAAAAAAAAAAATGAATAGAGACAAGATGCTACACAAACATTTGCATCTGATAGATTCCTTAAATTTTAGTCAAAGACCACTGGAAATAAAAAGCATCGGCTGCTGTAATCAAAAACATACCACAGTATATAAACAGTTAACCATTCCACTTATCACAGCTTGGTTTTGAGTCCAAAATTGCTTCAAAGGTCTTTCTGGGATGACTAGTTTTCTTGCTTTTTTGTTTGTTTGTTTGTTTTTTTTGCATGTGTGTATGTTGTTATCTTACAAAAATGAGCGGGTGGAAAAAAGAGCTGCAAACTTCATGTGCTTCTTGAGATCAAGATTTTGTTTTGTACAATAATCACAGTTAAAAACACCCCGCCTATACATACTTACATTTTTTTTATTAAGGTCATAAAACCAACGATAAACAATAAAGGCTATACAACTTGTATTTCTACTGAATCACTGACTGGTACAGCTAATGAGAAGTGAAAAGCTCCTATGAGTTTATATGAACTCCCTAAAAAGCTAAGTCTGGGAACTGTCTTTTTTTTTTTATTTGTAAAAATGTCTTAGTGTTGTAAACTGTATGGTCCTCTCATATAGATGTTGGTCTCATTTAGTTTTGTTTTAGACTTTTCATTATAGTCTGCGGCACATTTCCCAGGCCCTCCACCTCTACCCCATGCCCCCCTCCCGCCCCTTCATTTACTGCTCAGAACCCCCCCCCCCGTCTCCTTCATACCTCGGGCATGTCCATACCTTTTTGTTTACATTTTGTATAAAAAATTAAAAGGAAAAAAAAAAAATAATACTGATGAAAAAATATATGGCAGAGGATGTAATTAATCTGTTTAAAATATTTAAGCCACCCACCTCCCTTAGCCCGAATGGAAGTATCAAGAGATGGGTTTTGTGTAAGGGGGAATGGAAACCGAAGAAGAAGAAGGAAAAAAAAAAAGCTTTAAAATATCCCTGTTTGTAGACGAGTTCTTCAAAGCCATGAACTGGCATCACTCCAACATACGAGCAGGGGAATGTTCTTTGATTATCTGTTTTCTCTGTCGCTTGCTCTTCCCGCTCTTATTCGGCGGTGGCCTCGGCTGGAGCCTCTGCTGATGCTGCTTCCTGTGAAGCTGGGGCGGCCTCCTCTGTTTTGGGCGCCTCCTCAGGGGCGGGTTCGGCGGCCTTCTCCTCCACCTTGGGCTCCTCAGCTTTGGGTGCGGCCTCTTTGGGCTCCTCGGTGGGTTTCTCCGCTGCCTCGGCCTCCTTCACCTCCTTCACCTCCTCTTTGGGCTGCTCGGCTGCAGGTGCGGCCTCCCCCCTCCGCCACTTTAGGCTCCTCCCCCTCGACCTTGGCCTCCTCCGTAGCTTCAGCCTTGGCCTCCTCTGTGGCGGCGGCAGGTGCCTCCTCACCCTCTGCGCCCTCCCCTGTCTCCTTTTTGGTCTTCTTGAAGGAGAACCCACTGAGCTTGAAGGACTTCTTGAAGGAGAACCTCTTTTTCTTCTTCTTGGGGGTCTCATTGCTGGTGGAAGGTGTGGCGCCGTCTTCCGCCTTGGCTGCCTCCCCTTCGGCGGGGGCTGGCGACGCAGCCTCTACCTTCTCCCCATCAGCCACCTCCTTCTCGACGGGGGCGTCCTCTGCCTTTTCGCCTTCCTCCTTAGGGGTCTCCTCGGCCGTGGCGCTGCCGTTGGCCTGGACCTCCTCTTTAACAGCCTCAGCAGCAGCAGGAGACGCGTCACCATTTACCTTTACGTGACCATTTTCCTGGAAACAGACACAGGTCAGCGTTAACATCTGAAACAGATTGGATCAGTTTATTTGACTGAAATTTGACCATTTCCCAAAAAAGAGGAAGAGAAGAGTTAATGTGTTGGACCCATTCACTGCTCTGGTGCAAACGGCTTCATTTGTTAGTTATCAGGTAACAACAGACACTAATGTAAATGGATGTTCAGAAGCTCTGTCGTTTCCATGGAAACATAGTCATCCTCTACAACATTGATTCAACACATGATAGATCACTGCCAGTGGATGGACATTCTGGGTTTATATGAAATTGTGAATAAAATGAACAGAACTAAATCATAAAAATGTCAAAATACTAAATAATGTGTCAAATATGGACTAAAATGAAGTGAAAAAGAATAAAATAAGCAACAAAATTCACATAAACAGCTTGGTATCAGTAAAATCAATTTGAAAAAATCATCAGAATGTCAGATAATTGGAAATAAAAGCCACAAAGTGAATAAGATTGAAGACAAAATAACAGAATAACATAAAAATGAACAAACTTTTTTTTTTAAACAAATCCTTTTGTGACCATCAGAGAAGGAAGAGATCAAGTCCAACCTGGGCCATTAAGTTTGTCTGAGGTTCAGGGCGGGAATGATTCAAAAAAGGTTTTGTTTCTGACATAATATTACAATGAAAAAAAATAAGAAAACATCTGATCCACTGATGTATTAGACAACTCTAAACTTTTGTAAAGCTGTATTTTTTTCATTTATTTCCTGAGAAACATTAAACTAATATGTTGGCACAGTGCTTCAGACATTTGACTTTTATGATTTATTATGATTATAAATATTACAATGAATACAATAATCAAATAACATGATTCATTCGTGTATTAGACAACTCCAAACCTTTGCAAAGCTGCATTTTTTTTTTTTATCTGACAGACATATGATGCATGTTAACAGTACAAACACTCAGGACTCACACCCTTAGATCCACAAACTAATATGTTTATCTCTGTTTAGTTTGTGCTTGTGTGTCACTCAGTCGTCATTAAACAGTGACAGGGGCTGTTGTTGCATGTTGGTGCCACCAGGGGGCAGCACACACCAACAGATGAACGGCCACAAAAGCCCAAACCAGGCTGGGGCCTCCCCTCCTCAATTTCACACTGAATTTACGGGTAAATGTCCTCAACACTGGGTCCACTTTGACTCTGTTAATGCTCAGTGCGACTGAACTGATTCTTATTGGACCTGCATTTCAGTGACACGGTGATGATCACTGATCGTTCCTGATCGTAAGGAGTCGCAGAGAATCGCAGCTGCTCATTAAAACAGCAGATGTTCATTAGTTAAACAGAGGAAGAATATCAGCTCAAATCTACAAACATCTCAACTTTTGCACACAATCTGAACTCTCACTGGTGAAAGCCAATATGAGCCCCTTCCCCCCTGAGCGCCACCCCTCCCCCCCCCCCCCCCCCCCCCGTGTGATAGCAGGCTGCCATCTCCACTTAGGAGCATCTGTAACAAAAGGCGTGGTGCTCCCAGCGCAGGAAGCCTTTGTTGGGCGTCGTGCATCTCCCTTTTATTCCACAACTTCCAAATTTGAACCTGCTTAATACTCATACTTTATTTTATTTTTTTTCTAAATGTTTAGTTTGGATTTTATTTCACCTAATGTCTGAATTTATCCTTTTACGCATGAATGAACTATGATCCAGTTCCAACGACTTTTAATCAACAATAGGATTCATCCAGATGGATAGTCTTTTTGAGCCCATTTTTCCAACTCAATCATCAAATCAACTGTTGCTGCTTCTAGATCTATAGTAGTAATAAAAATATCATCATAAATACTAAATAAAGTATTCCTTATTTAGTGTAAACTCCAGCTGAGGACACCCATTCATTCTATCAACAGTTACGCACGGATTGTGCCAACTCCAATCACCAGACCCCCCCTCCATCACCACAGCCCCCCCTCCCACCTTCCATACTGCCCCCCCCCTCTCCCTTCCAACACCTGGTAAATTATCCTTTACCTGTCCGTTGGTCTTGGTGGGTGAAGCCGCAGCCTCCCCAGGTTTCTCCACTGCGGTGTCGCCCTTTCCAGCCGTCTTGGAAAACTGCGCTCCCATGTTTCCAACAAAGAAACTCAACCAAATCCCCCCAGACCAAAAAAAAAAAAAAAAAAAAAAAAAAAAAAAAGCAAAAACAACGAACAAAGACCCAACAAAGACCCCCACAAGCCTCTTTGTCGAGACGCAAAAGCTTGTTTTTCTTCAGCTTCTTGTGCACAGGTTGTGTCCCCCTGCACGCGCTCACTCACTCACAAAGGGGAAAGTTGACACAGAAAAGCGGCTCCAGCCGTACGGAGGTGACCTGGAAGTGGCGGGGGAGAAGCAACCAGGTGACGGACAAGTCATAAAATCCCAGATCGGTGGCCGTGTCACCGTAGACGGGCTGCAAAATGGAGAAATTTCCCTTGTTGCTAATAAGATGCGGAGTCCAACGCCCAAGTGCAGAGATGAATGGGCGCTCCGAGCGATGACGGCACCGCTCAGACAGTCAACCAATCACGGCCGGCGCTGGGGGGGGAGTGGGCGGAGTTTAGCAAAAGGGGGGGAACAATAGATTGTAGTGCGACGTCGGTGCGTGGGATTAATGAACGTGCATTTGGTATCACGTAGCCAAGTACTTCTCAATTCTGTTTCTCAGTCTCCTGTTGAGCCACATTCTGTAATAAATAATAATAATACAAAAAAACATCCAAAATGTAATGAGTTTTTCCATTTTGGAGTAAGTTATTACATTCTGAGAAGATAAAGTAATGACTTATCCGAGGTGGAAGTAACGAAATAAAAGTACTTTCTTTGCTGTCATTAAGTTGTTTTTAAGGTATCTCTACTTTACTTGAGTATGTATTTATCTGGAAACTTTTTACTTTTACTCCCTACATCTTTATATGAATATCAGTAGTTTATATTCTTTACAGTCTCAGAATAAACTCATTACTTTTACAAACTAGACAAATATGACGATACGAAAAGTAAGTCACAACTCAGTAAATCAAAAATCGTGACTTACTATGTCATAATTTTTATTTCATCTCATAATGATCCATTTCTTATCACATAATTATGACTTTTTTCCACATAATTTTGACTTTTTATCTCATAATTTGGATTTTTCTCATAATCTCATAATTATGCTTTTTAAAAAATCTCCTATTTATGACTTGAGTTTTTCCTAAATGTTTCCTAGTGGTTTTTCCATACCCACTAAACTGAGTATCATGATCCAATAAAACACATCATCTACACAGTAATTCACTTTTAAAGGCTTTATTTTTTGGATATTTTTGAAAAATTTTCTGTTTTTTTCCTGCTTAAATAAGTATTATTTTCATCCATAGCAAAAAATGCAGTTTTACATTTTACTTTATTGCAATTGAGAAGTTGTACTTTTTTACTTTTACTTAAGTAAAGGATGTGGATTGAGTACTTCTACTTTTACCAGAGTATTTTTTCACACCAGTCACTGTACTTACTTAAGTACCAAATGTGAGTACTTTGACCGCCTCTGCTTATTATGTAATGCAGCAAAATGAATTAAAAATGTGTTGGGCCAGTTTGTTTTGATTTGATTTGATTTATTTGGCTGAAAATGCAATACACATGAAAGCATTTAACTCCAGGATAGCACAAAAAACATCTTGTTCATCCCTTGTTTCCATTGTGGTCCTTTCTAAAAAACAAAACACATTATTAAAACAAGTTAAAACGACAGCAAAAGAAATAAAACATGTAAAAACACAACACCAAATGTAGTGCAATAAGATAATTTCAAATAAATTAAATCCTGTCCTTCATGGTACCTTAGCTGCTTAAAAAGATGCTCCTTAACAGCTTTTTTAAAATGGTTAAAACCCAGGATGGTTCTAACCGTCGTTGGAAGACTGTTCCAAGTCTGAATACCAGTGAATAAAAATGTGGATTTTTTAACTGCAGGTATCTGTAAGGATGTTGGTTTTGTTACAAATTGCGGAAGTGAAATGAGAAAGTTATTATATTATATAATATGTTTTGGACGTTTATTACAAAGTAAACCGTTATTACAAAATGTGGCTCCACAGCCCCAGTGGTTCTCAAATCTTTTTTCTCAGTCGACTGTTGAGTCAGATTTTGTTAAGAAAACTAACTAGATAAATATATATATATATATATATATATATATATATATATATATATATATATATATATATATATATATATATATATATAGTTATTACATGCTGAGAAAATAAACTTGCAAATGCATTTTGTAAAGTGCAGCTTTATTACAAAGTAAAATGAAAATGTTCTTCCATTTTGGATGTTTATTATAAAATCCACAGACCCAGTGGTTCTTTATTTTTCTGTCAGGGTCCTGTTAAGGCACATTTTTCAAATGTGATAATATTTCAGCCTTAAATTAAACTCAACACTATTGCTCCCTGAGAAATGTATCACATAAAAATTGGAAGTGCGCAATTATCTTAAAAGTATGACAATCCATTTTTTTCTCTTTAGAACAAATGCAGTTTGGTAACAAAGATGAACATTTTCCAGTCAAATCCTTG
The DNA here is from genome assembly GCA_020466265.1 of Siphamia tubifer. Taxonomy (NCBI): domain Eukaryota; kingdom Metazoa; phylum Chordata; class Actinopteri; order Kurtiformes; family Apogonidae; genus Siphamia; species Siphamia tubifer. The sequence continues at coordinate 34,313,774 of CM035805.1, forward strand.
TCCGTTCTCCAAACCTAAACTCTTTATCTAGTGTAGTGACGGATCACCATGGCACTAGGTTTGTTTGTTGCATGTCCCTAAATGGCTCCAGGCGCTCCAACACTAACACGTTGGTTCCACCTGCTACATGTTCTAACCTGAAAAAAAACCAAGGAGTGATCCCATACCCCCCCACCCGCAGTAACCCCAACCACAGTTTGGGAAACGGTGACGTAGTCAAAGCTGCAGCTGTCGACTACTTTTCTGCGACATATAATCTTTAGCTTCCATAGAAAAAATCTGGGCACAACCAAAAAATGGCGATTAACTGTCAAATTTAACAGTCATAAATGTAAATTCTCATCTTTATTTTTCCATGTTGTGATTGATGAAATCAAAATGTACTTTTCTATTTTTGCTGAGCTCAAACAGGAAAGCTATCAATACGAATTTAAAATACAGTGGTACCTCTACTTATGACAGACCCAGGTAACAAATAATCCAAAAAATATTTACCCCAATTTTTCATTTCTGACTACGAACAAAAATTTAGTTAACGAAACGAAACACCCGAGACATAAATATGTACATTACTGTTCGATAAAGAATGTAATTGTTAAGCTGTATCGATAATAGACTTGTAAAAATGTTATAAATTCCCATCCCTATTAACAACATTAAGAGAATAGCAAACTTCTTTCATACATTAGTTTTGTCTTTAATGTCCATTTGAGTGTCGACGCGAGCTGCATTCCGACTGGAATCCTCAAATTTCCCATATTTTTTCCCTATCTTGAATGCAGCATCTACTTGTTGCCTCTGATTTTCTTCTTAACTCACACAGCTGATTACTCTGTTGTAATTCTCCCTTTTTTTTCAAACATTCTCAGTCATTTCTATTGTACAGAGTAAGACACACATCCTCCAGTTTTATTAATTATCTGTCATTAAATTAAACTGTTTCAGTTTTCACCATCACATCCTTTCAGATGAACTCATTCAAAGGTAAATATGAAAAAGCTCTGTCATACACCAGTGGAGTTTGGGATAAAAGTGTTGGTTTTCCTCAGAATAAGAACCATGATGAGACCTGGAAAAGTAGAGGCTGACGCTGTAAAATGATCTGTTGCTGTGTTTGAAGATGGTTGGTTTCGGGAGCTTCCACTGTATTTACATCAGTGTGTTTATGTGGAGGTAGTGGAGAGAGGGGGAGGGGTGTGTGTGATGCCTCCCACAGAAAAGGGTGGGGGGGGGTTGTGAGTGTTCAAACAGGTCCTGCAACCCACCATTTGCAATGCAAATATGTCACAGAGGGAGTCAACTGTCCTGTCCTGTCCTGGGCTGGGGGCTGGGGGGTGGGGGGGCAGAAACACAGATAGCCAGGTGGGCTTCCTGCTCGTCTCCTGGCGTCTCATCCTAAATGTTATCAAGTACAATGCAAAGCAGCTCTGCTCACCTCAGATGCAAACTATGCTCTGGTTTCAGTTCAGTACAAACACACTGAGCCGAGGGTCAAATCACTCTGGAGTTTTATCTCAATAGGAAACTTTTAGTGGTTTGATTTACATGTTAAAAACTCACCTCATCTCACACCCATGTTTTGAACAACAACAAGAAGCAGAGGTGGAAGTATGTACAAGTACTTCCTTTACTGTACAGTGTTTAGGTATCTGTACTTCACTTAAGTATTTATTTTACTGGGAACTTTTTACTTTTACTCCCTACATTTTTGTATAAATATCTGTACTTTATAGTCTTTACATTCTCAGAATAAACTCATTACTTTTTCCAAACTACACAAATGTGACCATATGACAAATAAGTCGTAAATCAGAAATTATGACTTACTATATCATAATTTTGACTTTGTTTACCACATAATTATCCATTTCTTATCTCATAATTAGGACTTTTTTCTCATAATTTTAACTTTTCATCTCATAATTGAAACTTTTTATCTCATAATTTACACTTTATCTCATAATTTTGATTTCTTTATTGTCGTGATTTTGACTTTATCTCATCTCATAATTGAATTTTTTATCTCATAATTTGACTTTTTTATCTTATCATTTTGACTTTTTAATTTCATAATTTAGATTTTTTTCTTAAATCTCATAATTATGCTTTCTTTATCTTTTATTTATGACTTTTTAAAATTAATTTTATGAATTTTTCCTCAATGTTCTGTCCCTACCTACTAAACTGAGTACCATGACCCAATAAAACATACCATCTACATATATTTTAATATTTTAATGTTTTTTAGGTTCAGTTTATTAAAATATGTCAAATGAAAAAAAAACTGTACAGTCACAAGTGAAAATACTGAAATAAATGATACCAAAAAAGTCCAGATAAACACTAATTATGAAGGAAAAATCAAAAATATTGAGACATGGCTGAAATACACACTGACTCCTGCTGGTTAATCATCTTTGAAAAGCTCTTTCAACACTTTGAATGGATATCGTATCCCTGGTTAAACAACATATCACTGCATTAGTTTGGTCTCCCCAGTGTTTGTTACCTTTTTATTTTATTTTTTTATAAGTCATGTTGCTATTTAAAGCTATGGTGATTGTTGGAGTCATTGTCTTTGGTCTCATCACATCCGTTGAGGCAGATGCTTTTTTATTAAACTCCAACAAGTGCTTCTACTTCAAATGGTCAAACAGGTTCGTCATGTTTCCTCCTTTTGCAACAATGGTCTGTTTGCATGTTTTGCAAAAAGTAGAGTTCTGAAAAACCAAACCAGCTTTTTACCACAGAGGTCGACACTTAGGGGCAAATAATTCTGGTTTGTGTGTATCAGCCAGTGCTCTGCTTTAGTCCTCCTCCTCCTCCTGCTCCTCCTCCTCGTCCTTGTCATCCTCCTCCTCCTCCTCTTCCTCTTTCTTTTCCTCCTCCTCCTCCTCCTCTTCTTCCTCCTCTTCCTCGTCCTCCTGCTCCTGCTCCTCTTCTTCCTCTTCCTCTTTCTTTTCCTCCTCCTCCTCCTCCTTCTCCCTCCTCTTCCTCCTCCTCCCCCTCCTCTTCTTCCTCCTCCTCAGTTGCCACCATGTTTCTCCCTCCAAATCCATGTTAGACCAGATGACAACATTGTTACCGTACATCCCAGTTTAACCCTAATTGCCATATTCAATTTCATATTGTCCCCTAAAATTACAGCGGTATTACTGGGTAAGAGAGTGCTTCCCAAACTGTGGGGCGGGCCCTTGGGTGTGTGTGGGGGGGTGAATGTGCACTTTATATCCCAATATTGCTAATATAACTAGCCTAGCTCTAGCTTCATTTCCTGTACTAGAGAAAAAAATTGGAAAAATAAATTTTCATAATTTCTATTATTTTTTTTTTTACATTTTATTTTTACAATAGAATAGACTTTTATTGCTATTTGTACAAGTACACTACAGCACAGGCACATTGGAATTCTTGTGCGTTTCTTCCAGTCAGGCAGGTAAACAATAACAAATAAAAGTGCATTCGGGTAAAAAAAAAAAAAAGTTGAATAAGAAAGGGTGCTTATATAAATTAAGTTAAAAAATAAAATCCTAAAAATGTACAATTCTATAAGAGTACTAAAAAAGGAACAGTGCAGGTGTGCATATAAGTAACAGCCATATTGTCCATATTTCCCAGCCCTAGTTGTAAGTATTTTTGTCCTTTACAGTACGATATTGCTAATAACAAAATGTTCCCGTGTGTGTTTCTCAGTTTTGTGTTAAGTATATGGTAAAGGGTTAATCAATATTTGGTGTAGATCATCAGAACAGAAGTGTGGTGTGATGCTGATACAGGGCTAAATGCGACCTTAGTGCAGTGGTGTTGGTAGGACTCGGTGGTCTTATCTGTCATTAGCAGACCTGTCTGTCATTAACGTGATAGGATTGATGTGTTGACTCAACACTGTTTGTTGACTGATTGGAGCCGTTACTAAACACACCTTTGTGTAATGAGACCCAGAGCTGAGGGCAGGTGGGATTTGAGTGGGTCACGTGACACCTGACACACATTTGGAGATCTGCTGAGGAGGACACAAAGGACGACGTATAAGAAGATTCATCTCATGTGAGACAAAATCAACCCTGTGACTCCTTTACATGTCATCCAACAATGTATTTGTAACCACAGTCTATCATCAGACCTTTATTTGAAGCCTCAGGAACACTCAGCTCCTTTTATCTGAACAAAAACACCTTAATATTTGGACATTTTCCTCTGACTTACTTTACTTGCGGTATGTTTCGGTGTATTTTAATACCCCACCCCTGAAGTGGACAGGGTATTTTTTGCCTCAGTTGTTACCTTTTCAGTCGTTGGTTAACAGAAGCAGTTGAAACGCACATCAATAATTATCATTTATTATGAGGTACAACATGTGTGTGATTCAGGGCACATGACAAACCAGATACGATTTTAGCATTTTATTTACCATTGAATACCATTTGTCAATTTTCCTATCTCAGGCCCCATGAACTTCCTGGAAAGGGCGGAGACTTAAGCTCTGAATAGCTTTACTGAAAAAGTCACCTTTCTGTGAGTTTTGTATTTTTAATATAAAAACCTTAAATTGAATCTGGGTTTTTATGAACATCTACATGACAAGTAAATGGGAAAATACCTGATTTGTATTGGATAAATGCAAAATAGAGGATTCCCCCCCCCCCATAATGGTGAAAAATCACTTAAACTGATAAAAAAAAAAAAAAAAAAATTGGAGGTGTTGCAACAATCACAGTGGGTTTTTATGAGTTAACCTGTCACTCCCATGACCAAACCAAACCTATGCCCTCAGACTCCATCCCAAACATCATCTCACCTGACATGATTTTAAATGTGCATCTTAATTCTTAATAACCTCTTGTAATTTTTATGAGCCACACTAAAACCTTTTCAGCTGTTCAGTGACGGTGCGATTCAGTCCGTTTGATGACTTAATAACTGTGGGGCTATAAATAGTACGAGCTACACAGCAGCTGAGGATTGACACAGCTGTGACGCTACACATTCGATAATGTTGCTGCTTCATTCCCTTGTTCTTTCTATTGTTGCTATGGAAACAGGTGATAGAAGTGCATCTCTATCTGACTTTCATTAAATACATTTTGATTAAGTGGATTTTCCTCTTCAGTCTGTTTGAGTTGATTGGAATAGTTCTTTTTTTCTTTTACTTTTTTCCCTCCTTTTTTTTTTCAGTTTTTCCTTAAAATCTGTTCAAATTAAGCTCCTCCTCCCCTGGATTGGCCCAAAGTCAAATGGTCCACAGTACTGGACAAAATAAACCATGGCAGCTTTTTGTGAAGACAATAACTAATGATTAGTACGTGGGCAAGTCTTTTTTAATTAAAATTTCATTAAACAAGTCTAGTTAAACTGTTGAAGGGTTAAGGTGACAATACATCCTTAAAAAAACTAGACACCTGGAGGTCACAGAGATGATGCCATTATATAAATCACAGTAAAATATGAAAAGTTTTAACCATAACGTTTTAAATTTTCAATCGACATTAACCCAAAAAGATCCCAGCAGCCATTGGTGACCAAAATAATTTGATCTAAACTGTTGAATATGATTGATCCTTTAATCCTGTAAATAATTGGTGTAAAATACAATTAGTCATTCGTTCAGAGGCTCCAGGTACTGTGGAAACATTCATCTTCGACAACATTGATTCACCAGTAAAACCCATGGTGTTGGATCAATGACAGACATTTGGTTTAAGTTAAGTTTATAATGTTGAAAAAGTACTTTTTTTTTCTTGAGTTTTCCTTCTTTTTCATATAATAACCCAGACATGTAATATTCTCGTGATGATTAAAGTACATGATCAATAAATTAAATATAGGTAAATATCAGATTTTCACTGCCCCCCCCCCCCCCCCCCCCACACACACACACACACACACACACAATACAGGCAATAATATGGTGATAAATCACTGATTAAATGTTAAATATGGATAAAAAAAAATCATTTGGGAACTTTCACTAAAATCACACTGGGTCTTTAGAGGTTAATAATCTAAATCAGGAGAGTGACACTTATTTTAGTTCACATTCAACTAAATTTAATCTGAAGTAGGAAGAACCAGTAAAAAAAAAGCTCCTAAAAACATAATATATAAATAATGTCAACTCCAAACATTTCTCTCTGTTTTAGAATGGGGGGAAAAAAAGTACAATTACATTTTGAAAACAAGGCAGTCAGAGACAGCAGACCTCCGCCAAGGCTTGATATGACGTCATATGACATCAAAACATGACGTGATCGAGCCATAGGTGTTGACCAATCATATGTCTGAAGGTGAGACGATGTGAATGAAAAAAAAAGTGAGATTCTATCTTGTCTATATCCAGAGATATTACTGCTTATGTATTTTAGCTGTTGACCTTTAGTTTGACCTTGACCTTTGACCTTCATTGCTCAAAATCTAATGGGTTATTCCTTCACCCATTATCTATCATTCCTGAAAGTTTCAGCAAAATCCGTTCAGAACTTTTTGCGTAATCCTACAGACAGTCAGACAGTCAGACAGTCAGACAGACAGACAGTCAGACAGACAGACAGTCAGACAGACTCTAATGTAATACCTCCATGTTACCTCCCTGGCTCGGGGGCAGCCGGGAACAACAGGTTTGTAATCAATACTTGATATATTATCATACAATTACATGCAGTGATGCATATATACATATAATGAAATGATCAATTTTGTAAAAGGTCAAAGGTCACGTTTAGCAGAAAGGTCAAAATCACATTATTGGCTCTAATTCAAGAACAGGTTGTTATAGAAACTCCAGATAGGTGTGAGATTAGGCATTCTCTCTGAATACTAGTTTGTCTATACATGTTCAGCCCTGCGATGAACTGGTGACTCATACAGTGTGTACCCCACCTTAGGCCCCACAGACCCCCGTGACCCTAGTGAGGATAAAGTGGGTTCAGACGCCGAAACAAAATGAAATGATAAATAGTTCTGTTAAAATTAACTAATTCTACTTTATTCATAATGAACATGTCCATTGAAACACAAAGCTTTGATTCCAAATGTATCTTATTCCGAATAAATAATTCCTCATGCAAACGTAGTTAGTGTGTTTCCCCAGGGTGGTGTTGTCAGATCATTGAGGACAAAGGACAGAGGGACAATGTGTGATGGAACTGTGTAACTGGTTTTAGACACAAACACAAGGGAGGAGCCTACTGTGACCTGGCTCAAAGGTACAAGGACAGGAGGACAAGGAGGCTCTGGAAAAGTCAACTGTAAGTGCTTTTCTGCTGCTCTTCTGGGAATGTCATGAGCCTGGGCCCGTCCTGCCTTATGGGAATAACCCGACTCAACCTACCTCCCAACACTCACATTTGTGTCTGTGCTTCTTATACAAAAGCTGGAGGAACCAACACTCACACACATACAAAGGATGTGGAAATGTGATCTCCTTTTTCATAAGCCAGAGGTTTTTTTTGTTTGGTTTTGTATCGGAGGGTGAGGTAGCTGCTTCCGCTGCCTTGTATAATTGCAGGTCTCCACTCCCCACCGAGGCTCTGGCCCCGGTTCCTTCTCCCCGTGGCTTTGTTTCTTCCTGGGCTCAGGCCCCCCCCCCCCCCCCCCCCCTGCCCCCACCGCTAGCGTTCAGGGAATATCTCCTTCTGTTTTGGGTGTGCCTCTGTACCGGCACAGATGGCCGTACAGGAACCCTACATGTCAAACACCACGCTGAGCCCAACACCGGCGCTGACTTCACTGGCAATGACTTCATGCTTTGCTCGACGGGGCTTTTATTTGCATAAACCACGTGTTAGAAGCAAAACACGGGCTGTTCTTTTTTTCTTTTTTTTTTTCCTTTTGCAAATGTAGGGACGATCTGATAAGGAACTAGAAGGTTTATCTGCCCGCTTTAGCTCCACTGACGCTATTTACTCATGATTAGTTGGTTAACCTCATGTCCCAGTGCTTCCCACACCTGTGAAGAACCTCTACTGTTCACTGCAGAACGCCACATCAGCTGAGTTCACTAACGTCAAACACTGTGTGTAGCTGCAGATAAAGCAAAAGGGAATGTTCACAAGTAACAAAGTTTGGAGAAAATATTGTTAGGCATGGCTTTTCTTTGTAAAAAAAATCTTATATTGAACCTTATTTAACCAGTAAAAACAACATTTTCTGCATAATATTCAAGACGGTGACACAACTTGAACAGCTCATTTGCAGAAAGTATTCATTCACCTGATTGGGTGAAGTATATTTCATTCTTAATGCATAGTTTAATATGACGATGCAGTGTTTTGTGCTCACCACCTTCACAGCACATACATACAATAAATGTATATGAATAAGTAAATAAATAATTGATAAAAAAAAAAAAAAGTGAGTACTGTACTAAAACAGCCTAAAAATGTTCATCCAAGTTTGATGTGGATGAACTGGACTTATCTGAACACAGTCCTGACCTTTAACCCCAGAGAACACAGACTGAGAGCTAGGGTTAGGGTCAGAGCCAGGGTTAGGGTCAGAGCCAGACCTTCTGTCCAACGCCAGTGTGTGATCTCACTAATGCTTCTGGAGGAATGGTCCTAAATATCCATAAACTTATTCCTAAACCTTGGTGAGAACCGTCCCAGAAGAGTTGAAGCTGTTAAAGATGCAAAGGGTGAAATCACATCAGATTAAACCCTATGGATTAACTATGGGATGTTGAATTTATATGTGAGTTAAGGAAGATGAGCAAATACTTTTGGTAATTTAATATATTAACTCTGTTTATAAAACTTAAAATCTTAAAGAAGTGATTTTTTTGTTATTTGTAACCGTCAAGAGTTTCACCCTGCCCTCACTGGGTGTTAAAGTACTGTAGTATATATATATATATATATATATATATATATATATATATATATATATATTGCAGTTGAACAGTGCATCCAAAAATATTCACAGCACTATTTATTTTTACATTTTCTTGTGTGAAAGCAATATTTATTCCAAGAAGGTTACATAATTTTATTTTTTTTTTTACCTCACAATTCGACACACAATTCCTCATAGTGACAAAGTGAAAAACTTTTCTTAGAAGCTTGTGCAAATTTATTAACAGTAAAAAAACAAATATAGCATGTACATAAATCTTCACAGCATTTGTTCAGTACTTTGTTGACATTTGTTGACCCCCCCCCCCCTTTGGCAGCATTTACAGCCTTGTCTCGGTATGATACTACAAACTTGGCTCATCTTTTTTACTTTGTTATTATGAGGAATTGTGTGTGGAATTTTTAAGTAAAAAAAACAAAACATTTGATCAGTTGTGAAATTAGGTTGCAACAAGATAATGTGTCGGGTAAAAAGTGTAGCTGCGTCAGTACTTTGCAGATGTATATGTGTATGTGCATGTGGGAGGGTGTGGTTTGTACGTGTGCGTCCATACACATTAGTTCCTTTATAACACTTTAACACTGTCATTATTTGTGACGTCCAGGTTGTATTATATCCTTTAACAGAGTTTCGGGGATATGTTTTTGGTCTGACCATTGTTAGATATCCTTCATGTGAACATGATCGCTTGAAAAGTATTCAGTTTAAAAATTCCATATCGATGAATATTTTAAATTGCCCACAAGGGACCACTCAAATGTTTAAAATCACTAAACACTCTTTCATTCATATCTCTGGAACTATTTGTCTGACTTCAAATCCAGTGAAAATGAAAGGTCATGACCTTAGGATGCATCACATCATGACCTCATTAAGAACTGGAGGTGTTTTCAGATGTAGTGGTCGCCTCTGATCACTTAAACTGAGTTAACATGAAATGATGTTCCTGTGTAATGTTAGAATAATGAATATCATAATTAGGCCCATGTTAAACACAAAAAAGATTTTCTCATTCTGGATCGATTCGCATATTAATTGTTTAGGATCGATTCGTACATCCAAAGATACATTTTTTAATTTTTATTTTATATTTCCCCCAGTGACCCCCGGCACGTCATCAAATTCACACATATGTTTGACTAAACGAATCCCATTTGCAAGTTGTGTCAAATCGAAGTGAAGTATTTTGGAAATAAATCTAACTTGAACAAGCACTTGTAAAAACATCACCCAGGGATCAAACCGTCCAAAGGACAAACAGGACAGAAAATGAAGCTGGAAGAAACTTTAACACTAACACTAACAATAACCACAGTGATAGTCTGTAAAGACATACGGCTGTAATCCATCGTTTTTTTTAAAGAACACTAACATGAATTGGATCGGTTAGAATCGAAAAGAATCAATTCTTAATCTTCAGAATCGGAATTGATTCTTGAAATTTAAATCTATACCCAGCTCTAATCATAATCAGGACCCTCCCCAGACAGTAGCATAAAGGCTCAGTTCCTCCTTGTCATTTTTTAAACTTCCAGCGTCGTACCATCAGCTGAAATAAATCACTGTCATTTGTGAAAAGAGTAACGTTATGCCAGCATTTAAAAGAACACTTTCCAAATGAAATTTTCCCTAAACAACCCCAGCTGACACTAGTTATGACCAAACACAAGGTGCAGTGCTGGGGGGTGGTTCAGCACACCTCGTTGCTCAGAGTTTCTGGAGAAAGTCCTGACATTGTAACATTGAAGGTAATAACTTAACCAAAAAAAAAGGAAGATGCACAATGTTTTACACTATTTAATTGTGGTTGTTGAACAACACTGTCTGAAATAGAGTAGGAAGAAGCTGATCTTAATTTGTTTTTATCCCAAATACATGACTAATGTCAATGCTCCATTAAAGAACATGTTATTATTAGTTTTTACTAAGACTTAATATTGCAATTTTTAAAAACCTTGCAATATTGCAATGTGAAAAAATATTCAGGAGGATATAACTGCTGTAGTGAAAAACAAAAGGTCTTGTCTGGTTGTGTCGACACAGAACATGTTTGTTTCATCCTTCTGTAACTGAAATAATGCAACATAACTCTTTGTTTTCCAGGGGTTTTCTCTTATTCTTTCCTCATTAATCTCCCCCAGATTATTGTAATCACTGTGTGTGTCTGCAGAGACATATCATGCTATAACTCAATGAATACTTGAGATATCACCATGAATTACATGGACATATACATATAGCTAATGCACACCAGATGCAATGATCCATTTGAGTAAAGGTCAAAGGTCAAGGTCACAATTAACTAAAAAGTCAAAATCACATTATTGGTTAAAATTTGAAATTTATTCTCCATTTACCGCAGTGTAAAATTTCTAAGTGACCCATCAAAATCTTTTCAGAACTTTTTGTGTAATCCTGTTGACAGACAAACAAACAAACAAACAAACCAAAACAGACAAACAAATGGACTTGAATTTAATACCTCCTTGGTGGACCTCTCTTCATTCCAAGGGGGGACGTCTGCCTTGGTGGAGGTTTGCGCTCTCAGTGTTTTTCTAGTTTTTCAAATGTTTTTGTGGGATTTTTAAAATTTAAATACAAAAAAATCCCAGAGACGGAACAGTTGACTGACATAATGTGTTTTGCACACTCTATAAGATAGTTTTTTTTTCACTGTCGCACTTCCATCTTAAAATACCACATTAACACAAACCATATATTAGTCTGGGATTCTGCTAGCACTAGGCTAATGCATTCTGCAGTTTGGATAAATACATTAATAAATATTAATATAATCCCTTTCTTCAGTCTGTTTGCTGATGAAAAATGAAAACCAATTAATATATATTAAAAATGAATATAATATAATATAGTAATGCTATAATTCATCAAAACTAACCCAAAGCAACCCCGTAATTAATCTGATTAAAATTTTTAATCATTTGACAGCCCTCTTCAAAACCATAACAGTCTTGACCATCTGGAGCCGTTTGGACCATCGAGTTGAGTCTGGACTCAGACTAACAAATTGTCATGTAATGAAGTGATTTTGCTTCATGTTGACTTTGTGGTGAACAATCTCCTTTGGACTTTGGCAGGACAGAAGGTATGAGTGTTTTGTAGTTTATGGACTTCTTCCCAAACTCTTCTCAGTTTCATCAGTTCATTTCTGCAGTAGTGTAGTGGAAAAGCTATTTGGCATCTTCACATAAGCAGTGTCTTCCTTCAGGGTGGGTGGGTGGGGGGGGGGGTTTGAACATCATACCTACTCAATGTTTCTAGCATGTGGTCGACCCTTGAACACAGATGTCCTCCATCTCCATACATTGAGAAATTAATCTAAATCTTACCAAGTGTATTTTTTGTCATCTCTAGTCCAAATATCAGACTGAAAATTAAAAAAAAAAAAAAACTAAAGAGGAACTTGAAATTAAAACAGTAAGAACTTATTTTTAGGCAATGGCTTTGGAAAATTTAATTTCTAGAAATTGTACCAAAAAATTTTTCACTTGTTCAATTGGCAGACTGATGCTAATGCTAATGCTAATGCCCGTGTCTGCAGCAACCACTTTGTGTGTTCGGAAGCTAACTTTTTTTGTGGCTGTGCTATATATCATGAGGTAACAGAGTATACTGAAATGAAAAAGGGGGGGATCCTGAATTGTCCTATGTCTTATTATTGATAAATTACTTTTTTGGTGACCTTGAGCTTTGACCTACAGTCACCAAAAAGTCTTTTCTGGACCACCTTGCATCATTTTTCTTTGAAATTTAATGGAAATTGATCCAATAGTTCTTGTGTAAAGTTGCTGAGAAACCAAAAAAATTAACCAAAAACCTTGCCTCACTTTCAGAGGGGTGGGGTAATAATTGTAAAAAATATAGTTAACTTTGTAGATATCGCCTATTGTGGGTTATTTTTAGAACGTAACCCCCACCATAAACGAGGGACCACTATACATAAAAGTGCCATTAAATGTATATCTGACAAAAACAAATAAGTCTAATGTAATCAAGTGGAATTGTCCTTTTTAATAAATTGTCTTTGGATACTGGTCCACAGTCAGCGAGCTGTCCTACATCTGTATGTGGGACAGACTACATTAGGAGAAGACATTACATCCATTGAGCGCTGATGGAGCTCTCCTTATCTGCTCTGTGAATGTGTGTGAGCGCTTGTATATATCACCTGGAAATAATAGCAGCCTCACATTCCAGCAGTGACATTAAGTGTTTCTCATTAGTGAAGGGAATAGTCCCTCTGAGTGTGGGTACAGCTGCATTCCTGCAGCCCCTCCTCAGGCTATACACATACTTTATTTTCATCTCCAGCTATTTGTCTCATGGCATTATCAACCTGAAAACAGGTCACAGCGTATGTGAAAATCTGAAGAGACTGACAACAGTTCCAGTTGGAGAATGTAAACCAGCTTCTCATCTTAAAGAGTAATTCTGTTCGATAGTTTTGCATGATGATGCATTGTTTGGCTTGTAAGGATTTGATTTTACAGGTCGAGACAGTGTGAATGGCGCTGTTCTGTGTGTTTATGAGGTTTTGGTTTGGGGGTTGGGGGGTTAGGCCGTTGTTTGTGCCTGGTGATAAGACTTTTGTCTGTGCAGATTGCTGTCTCAGCACAGTCTGCAGCCACAGGGATGCCACTGGCTGACAGATGCAGCAGAAACAGCATGTGTCTCTGAGTGAATGTGTAGTCTGCCAGGGTTCAGATAAAACCACCACGGGCCTGTTGGAACACCACACAATCACAATCCTGCTTTGATTATGGAAACACATTCAAAAGGAGCTGAAACACATACACCTTTGGAGAAAACACAACTATCATGTTGAACATTACATGGAGAACTTGTCCATTTTCTTGGACACACAAGGTACCTGCACTTTGAGAAGTTTGAATTATTGCCTAACTCTGAATAAATGCAGTTTTCAAAGCCATGTGAACACCTTAAATGTATCATTCTGCTGAAAACTACTTTTCCACACTGATGGGTCACCCCGAGTTACCAACACATAAGTGTTTGAAAGTGGTGTGTCACCTCCATTGGCTGGATTTACCGTTCATAGCGACTAAGAAAAAGCCTGTCCTCAATACGTCATGTGGACAAGGGCGTCACCTATGTGGGGTAAAGCCTGTCCCCCATTGCAGTAAATCTGAAGTAGCATTAGCATTAGCCTCCACAAGAGAAGACAGCGCCACAGTAGCTGCTGCACAAACTTGAAAAAAATGGTGGAGCAAACTGGTTCATGTGCTCTGTGGAAATAAATAAATAAATAAATAACAAGCGACGGCATGAAACCTAGCTGGATGCTACTCTGGGATGGTAAACACACACAGAACGGGAGGGGAGGGGGGAGTGTTCCTTCACGCATTCATTCTCTGAGCCAATCAGACTGCGTCATGGATATATATGAGGAAGTACTGGTAAACTGTTGTTCCACCTCCAGTCATTTTTCACAGAACAAAAGAAAACCACTGCAAAACAAAGGGTTATTGTTATTAATAATTTAATGTTAATAGAAACTCAATAATATTGTTAATACACTTTTCTTCCCCCTTTATTTTTGTCGCCATGATAGCTTTCCTTGCCACTGAACAGATATTCCAGCTGTTGGAAGTGCTTTGTACTTGACTATCATCACAAAATGCACCAAAAACAACCAGTATCGATGTGTTCGCAATGTTAAACATGGAGGACTGGGTATTACTCATGATGGAACATGGAACTCCGGCTGCATTCCCTGAGAATAGGCAGTATTTCCTGGTGGGAAATATATATTTACGATATAGTCCAAGATTTCAGATTTGGTGAAAGAAGTACCAATGACAAATTATTATTATTATTATTATTATTATTATTATTATTATTATTATTATTATTATTATTATTATTATTATTATTATTATTATTATTATTATTATTATCTGCACTATCACCCAGTGCCCTTTAATGCTGTTCACTTCACTTCACCTTTAATGCATAGAATGATGGTTGCAGTGAAAACACAGGTACCATCGACACTATCAGACCAGGGTGGATCCCGTCTGTACTTTTCTCCAGTGGACTGAAGGAGTGGATCATTTGCACAGATGCTAACGTAAACAGTCTGAGCCCAGTTTTGGGTTCTGTGTCATCCTGATCTAAAGGTCTGGAATCCCACGTGTTTCCTCTTCTCAAAGGCCTGGACAGTGTTTACATGTCTGCAGTCGACCCTTTGATCATCTTTCGGGCCACTTGCTACCAGTTAATGCCAAACTTGTGGCAAGAATCCCTGACCCCTGGCTTCAGTAAACAGGAGTGGCGCTGTGCTGACTCTGTCAGATCAGCAGTGTTTAAAGCGGGTATAAGTGGATACAGGAAGTGGACACCGATCACTACTGTGAGCTCCCCCTTCCACTGCTCAGTCATTTCAACTACAAGGCATTCCTCCAGTGTCAGGCCATCAGTTAACTCTTTACCAATCTGAGGTGATTTTGCTCAAAATGGCTGAAAAATACCTCTGAATTAAAACTCCAGCTGCTGTTCAACTGTTTTGAGTACAAATAAAAGAATGGACTCTTTGTAAAGGTAACACCCTGTAGTTTGGACTAAAACACTCACATTTACTGTTTATTTAACAGAGAGAAAGAAGCACAATTTAATTTAGACAATCCCCCCCACCCACAAAATGCCTGCGTGCAGAACCAACAGATACAAATGATAAAAGCACTAAACAACACATAAGCCTTATATGTTGATTTATTATTTTTTATGTCCTGTCTGGAGCACTTTTCTGCAGGTCAGTTGTTGTTAGTTGCTTGTTCTCTGACCCCTGTTACTGTCTTGTGTCACTGTTAAATATTTTGCTGTTTTGTGTATGTTTTTATGTCACACAATCAAATAAAGTTAAAGTTACCTTACCTTACCCCCCCCCACACACACACACACTATCACACTATTGTCGATGACCGTTACACTTCAAAGTTCAGAACTTTATTTGTAAAAATGTCAGTTTTAGAAATGTTTTTTCTATGGTTATGTTTATGCCTTTTACAGAGGTGAAATTTGGGGAATTATCACTGTTTCCAAAGTGGCAACATTTGGAAATTTTGAGAAAAAAAATGAATAACTGTTGAATAATTTGCATCCAGACATTTAGACAAAAACCAAATATAAATATTAAGTAGAAAATGGGGGAAAATCCAGAACATAGATATGAGGTTGGACAAATCTCCCTCCAGTTTATGTGCTTTTTATGGATCTGATGTGTGTTTTGGGCATACATACTTTACTGGATTATATTCACTGGAGTGTTACCATGGAAACCACACCATATTTGTCCAGTTTGATAGATAATCGATCAGATGACAGCCTTCAAAAATAACATAAGCCACATTTCTCATATTTGTTTTTCCTGGAAAACACCATTTTGTTTATGTTGTGTTACTGTTGCACTTTAAAATGTTTTATATATTCAGAAAGATGACTTTGTTCACTTTCATTTGATGTGCAACAAGTGCAGATGCATTTGTGTAGGAGCTGTATATATAGGTGTTATTAAAATAATGTCCTCTATGTCTGTAAGCTACAGAAGTTACAGCTCAGAAAGGTTATGAGGTGTCTTGAAGGAGTACTTTCTGTTAATGGCTCACTTGATTGATACCTAAATATGCCTCATCCATCTGTTGGCACTCACATTAATTTTGTTGATGGCACATTTGGACCATGCTGTGCCGTGTAGACATGGGTCATTTTAATGCAGTATATTATTATCGTATCCCTTGACATACTTTCTGCCAATTATCCTGGTCTGGGTTCCAGTAGTCTGCTGCCTGAACAAAGTGGCCTCGATGTTCTATGTATTCATAGTCTACAACACAGACCATGCATGAGGGGAATGTTCCACATCCCTGTCAATACAACCCATCCCTTTATTTAACCTATGAAGTAGTTTCTCACCATTTATAATAATGTTTGTCCTCTGTATTTTGCCTTTTTTTTCAGTGAAACAGATGTATTTTCCTCTTCTCATAGACCCTTTCAGCATCAGTGGTCGACTTTCAATCAGGATTTATATGTTTTGAAAAAAGTTGGAAAGGTTTTGGAATTTGAAAAATGTAAGTTCCAGGCCTGGAAAGATTTTGGAAAAGTAAAAAGACCAATTAACTAAAAGGTTAAAATCACATCACTTATAACTAAAGAACAGAGGGTCACAGAACTTTCAGATTGTTACCAAACGATGCAGAATGAAGATTTCTACAATTCTCATAATTGGTGTTATCACCTATGACCAATAGTTTTTGAGATCTCTGCAGGTCAAAGGTGATATATCATGCTATAACTTAATCAATACTGGATATATTATCATAATATTAAACTCACTGGCGCATATATATATATATATATATATATATATATATATATATATATATATATATATACATTTAACAAAATTATCAATATTGCAAAAAGTCAAAGGTTAAGGTTGCATTTAGCAGAAAGGTCAAAATCACATTATTGGCTCTAATTCAAGAACAGGTTGTCATAGAAACTTGAGATTGGCACAAAATAGGGGTGAGATTAGGCCTTCTGTGAATATTAGTTTGGTGTATGAGCATGTTTTTACAGAATGAGGGGCCCCATGCCTATATTTTGCCCAGGGCCCCTGAAATGGCTAGATCCGCCTCTGAACAGTGTGGCATATTTTAGGGGGTGGGGCTTAACTAGAGGCATCTTGAACATGCTAGTTTTTCCACGTGGATTAGCATGAATTTAACAAAGTGTTTTTGCTGAGAAGGACATGGTATCGACTTGTCAAGGTGTACTTGCATATGAACTGATATTTTAGTCCATATGTGACGACACTCACTTTCCAAGAGCTTAAATGTTATGTTAAAATATTGACTCTAGAGAGAGGGAGAGATATTAACAACCACTGGCTTCAGAATCATTTTAATTCAGATTTCACATACAGCCCCCCTCCCCAGGCACTTAAAAATGAAAAATGTTGCCACAAATGGAAACTTTTGTCAGCTAAGTGCTGCTGTTCGATGCCTTATGTTTACAGCCGTTCATTTTCAACCCAACAAACAGCAGGTGTTCTGTTTGAAAGTCATTTGCAGTGATTCAACGTGTACAATTGGAGCTGAGAAGTGACTGCGATTTGTTGTTCCAGGGAACTGGGAACCTGTGGCTTAGCTATTGTTAGTGTTTTGTTTTGTATGTGTTTGTGTGAACATGGCACTGATGGTTACATAAGAACAGAAACAGATCATCTTTCATCCTGTAAAAGGAAGTGGCCTCAGGTTTTCATTTCTTGTTTCATATCCTCCCACATGGACGAGTGCACAGTTCATAAAATGTTGGGCCCATCTGATGTGATTTTATTTATTCATTTATTTATCTTTTATTATTTTTCGAGGCCCGAATAGATGCATAAACAAGGAGTTTCAGAGTGTGTTTTGAAAAGACTGAAGTTTGTAAGTTTCTGAATGTAGTTTTAGTGAAGCTGCTCTTTGACCAGTGTTTGTTAGTGTTAATGTTAATGTTAGTGTCTTTTCTTACTGTTTTTAAGCATTAACCTTTGGGTATCCCTCCCACAGAGGCCCTTACTAAGCATCAAGTGTACAGAGAGAGAGAAAAAGCAAAGTTATGGAATAATGTCCAAAATATTAAATACAGTTTATTAGTCATTGGATGAGATTCAACTCTATTGTCATTGTCCATGTACAAATACAGAGCAACGAAATACAGTTGAAGTTAGCACCCAACCACTATATATATATAGCGACTCGGATCTCTCTACCCCAGTGCTTGTTGCACTGTGGGGAGGAAGGACCTACATAATTTGACATTTTTTGTGAAATATATATACCTAAATATACCTAAATTGTTGCTGCTTGATACAAAAAGCTGTTTTCTTTATTTTAAATCTGATATACAGGGAAGTTCATCTGATAGACATGACTTTGACATAACTTGTTTGTCTTGTGCCGTAATTGTTTGTCCATAAAAAAGCCAATTTAAAAAAAAAAAAAAAATTTATTTTAGTATTTTTTTGGAGCTATAATATTTTGAATATATGATAACAAGGAATATTTCAACCTAAGTTTTCCAGTTGAAAACACCAAACTGTTGTGCATTGTGGTTATACTTGTTCTGTGTGGACGACCCGGAACAATTTGTAGAACTTTATCTTGTGCCACTGTGTAAATGATTCTCATCAGTATTTGACCATATGACTGAGCCATAGTAGAACTGGTGATGACGTCTCAGTTACTATGACTATTTGTGTTATAATCTATGGTCGTGTGAAATGCAGAAGGTGTAGCTGTAGCTCTGCTGTGCTCACTCAACAGATGGGCTTCAGTCATAGTGCTCTGTGTTTCTGGGATACACAGGCCTGGGTAGAGGAGGGGTTGTCAGCTGACAGGTCAGTCTGCTCCAGGTGTTGAGCAGGTGTGGCATCTCTACGTTTATCAACCATCAGGAAAAACCCATAGAGAGAGCAGCTGTGGTGGGACGGGGGAGGGCAGAGGGAAGGAAAGGCTGCGTGGCCAGACGCCAGCTGGCACCATGTAGCCTTGAAGGACTTGTTTTGGGTGTTGGGAGGCAACAGTTCCTGAATATCTACCCCAGGCCATGCATCAGTACTTCAGCTCAGCCCCCCACCACATTCACACTCAGCATCAGCCTCATCCTTCACCTGCATCACTAAGTACATTTACTTGAACTTAGAAATTCGAATGATTGCCTTACTTCAATTAAGGACTAAACTGGAGTTTCTCAGAAGTCCACTTTACACCCAACAAGAGAAATTTTAATTATTGTTCCACTCACAGGTACTAGGTGGTACTACACACCTTTTCTACATTAGAACGCTTCCAGTTGACACCATAGAAGAAGAACAATTATTCAACAAAAGCAGCAGATTTGAAGCAGATGGACATTAGAAGGAAGACAACACCACCAAGACCCCCCCCCCCTTTATATGTATTGGATTTTATACAAGTCGGAAACAAAAATGTGCATTTAGAAACAATGATGGTCCTTCCAGATATCAAGTAACCTTATCAGTGTGTGTGTCCACAGAGACATGTCATGCTATAACTCAATGGATACTTATCACTGTGAAATTACATGGGCATATACATATAGGTAATGCGCATCAGATGCTGTGATTCATTTCTGTCAAGGTCAAAGGTCAAGGTCACAATTAACTAAAAGGTCAAAATGACAGTATTAGTTATAACTCGAGAACAGAGGGTCACAGAACTTTCAGATTGGTACCAAATTATGTGGAATGAAGATTTCTACAATTCTCATAATTGGTGTTATCACCTACGACCAATAGTTTTTGAGATCTCTGGAGGTCAAAGGTGACATGTCGCAAAATTAACTTGTGTAACACCGTGTGTGTCAAGCATAGACATATCACGCTATGACTCAATCAATCAATACTGGATATGTTATCATAATATTACATGCACTGATGCATATACACAAAGAATGAAATTATCAATATTGGAAAAGGTCAAAGGTCAAGGTGTCATTTAGCAGAAAGGTCAAAATCACATTATTGGCTCTAATTCAAGAATGGGTTGTTGTAGAAACTTGAGATTGGCACAAAATAAGGGCGAGATTAGGCATTTTGTGAATACTTGTTTTACTAATTGTTGTTTTATGATGCCAACTGGAAGAATGCCAACGTGAAAGGGTGTTTATCAACACTTAGTGTCTGGGAGTCGAACGTATCTCACTCAATAATTTAATTTTCTTGCTGCGCATGAACACTCAGATTTCTGGGAAACTCCAGTTAAGTACTTAGCTTGATTATTGCCAATAGCTAGACTTAGATGGGCATGTGAACGTACTGACTGTTTCCTATTACTTAAGTGGTGGCAGTGCAATTTAATGACAAAATGCACCTCTGAGAAGCAGATTGTGCATGAAATTAAGATTGATCATGAGATCTCCCAGCCCTTGTGCTACATCAACTTAACCCACAACTGCAGTAACAAGGACAGAAATTAACAAAGCATACTACTTATTTTTTCCCTCCAAAAAAGACACCCATCAGTTTTATTGAGAGCTGAAGGTGGCAGTAAATTATATAAAGGTAACTGTCAAATTTTCATAAACATGGCGATGAATGTAGATATCATGTTTTATTTAAAATCACTTCTTGACTTTAGTTTTCATTCTTATAGTGTTAAAGAGATTTATTATTTGAATGGTACAATGTTAATTTCTGTGATTTTGCAAATGTTCCCGGACATGTAAAAATTTGTTTTGATGAAAATTTTGAATGAAATTGAAATAACAGTCAGAAAAATTGCAAGAATTCTTTTTCGTACACTCATTCAGCCTTAGTGTTCACACATACTGTATCCATGTTGTTGTTTTTTAATTCACCTATTGAAGTTGCCAAACTGGTCTTTCATTGCAGTTTTGCGCAATTGTCCGATCCTTGGAACCCCCCCTTCTCCTCCCCAACACATTGAAAAACAAGGGTTTTGTTGAAATTGTAATTTTTCCATGAAGTAAATTTTCATGCATAAGTTACATTTGTGCAGTTTGAGGGTCAAGGGAAAAGCAGCTACTTACCACATAAGCAGAGCACACTATCAGTAAACCTCATTTCTAGCCTCAGCATTATTTTTTCCATGAGCTGCTCAGTGTTTTTCCATTAGTGAAGGTTGGCTCACTTTAGCAACACTGATCAGAGCCAGGTCCTCCTCAGTAGCCAGTCCAATCAACAGAGCCATGTGCCACCACAGCGCACTGGAACAAACGCTCGTCAAGAACTCATCAGGAATGGGCAGTATGCAGCACACTGACCTTCACGCAGTAATTACACCACTGGCTTTTCCCAAGTACATGTCCTGTAAACTGAGAATATTTTAAATTGGCACCAGTTTTTCATTATTATTTGCCAACTGGTCCATTTATCTGTGTGTGTGTGTGTGTGTGTGTGTGTGTGTGTGTGTGTGTGTTTTGGGTCTTTTTACATCTGGATGTTTAAGCCAAGGTCCAAAGCAAAGTCTGTGGTTTTGTTCAGTTGGACTTTTCATGACATACCAACATCCTGTCATCATCACCCACATGGGTCGTCTCTGTACTTGGCATTGATTAATCTCACTCAATATTGCTTGGAAGAGATTATTGTAATTACCATGTGTGTGTGTGTGACAAGCATAGACAGGTCAAAATCACATTATCAGTTATAAATCAAGAATGGAGGGTCACAGAACTTTCAGATTGGTACCAAACGATGCAAAATGAAGATTTCTACAATTCTCATAATTGGCGTTATCACCTACGACCAATAGTTTTTGAGATCTCTGGAGGTCAAAGGTGACATGTAGCAAAATTAACTTGTGTAACAGTGTATGTGTGTCAAGCATAGACATATCATGCTATAACGTAATCAATACTGGATATATTATCATAATATTAAACTCACTGGCGTATATGTACATATAACAAAATTATCAATATTGCAAAAGGTCAAAGGTCAAGGTCGCATTAGCTGAAAGATCAAAATCATATTATTGGCTCTAATTGTCATAGAAATTTGAGATTGGCACAAATTATGGGTGAGATTAGGCATTCTGTGAAAACTAGTTTGTTTGTAGATCAGTGTACATCTGTTGTCACTTCAGGAGGCAGCCTTTTCCATTTAAAATTAGAAAAAAAAAGTGCACAAACAGCTTCATTTTGTTGCCACAAAACTATTTTTACTATGATAGCATTACTACAAGCACGGCAAACTTTTTTTTTTTTTTCCCTCCTTCGCCTTTGGTTTAATGAATGACAATAACAAACTGTAGCTTCATGTAATGAGTGTTAAAATCTGAACCATCCAAAGAACACAGCTGTTAATAAGACCTTAAAAAAATAAACACAAAAAACAAATGTATTTAAAGTATGAAAGTGTCACAGATGTTGCATATTGTCAGAGGTGTCCTTTTCATTCCATGTTTCTTTTATTAAATTCATACAACTTGCAAAGGGGTGACTGTGCATAATTCGTTAAGAAAATTAAATTCAGTAAAAGCACCACTGTTTGGCAGCAACTGGACAAATATATTCACAATGACTTTCAAAGCTTTCAGAGTTTTCAAAATGTGTGTCAGTGAGCCTACTGAAAGAGAACTATTATTATTACAGTATTACTTTTGTTGTTGTTGCTTTCTATGTTCCATGCATGTTTTAAAAATGGTTGAAATGCTATATTTTATACACATCTTTATTTTTACTACACCAAAGGAATTGGCAGTTATGTTTTCACCAGCATTTATGTGTGGGTTTGTTAGTTAGCAACATTACTCAAAAACTTATGGATGGATTTGGCTGAAATTTTCAGGAAATGTTGAGACTGGAACAAGAAAAAAAGTGATTAAATTGGTGAGGTGGGATATTCAAATGAATCTATGCAAGTGTATAGAAAATCCAAAACGGAGCGTTTTCAACACCTCCAATAAGAGATGGATTAGGAGAAAAGGAGAGTGATGAGAAAGATGCTTTTTTAAAATATAATTTAAGGGTCTCTTTATACACAGACAGCACATATTTGTGTTGTAAATACATTAAAAAGTGCATTTTGCATTATATGGCACCTTAAAGGTGATAGAGAGTGGTTGAATGGGCTATTAAAGGCGTCATCCCATGGTTATTTCATTAATATTATTGTGTTCTCCATTGTTATTGAATGAATTGTGCATTAGTTCTGTTTAAAAAAAGGCCAGGTAGCTTTGTTTCCAGCTGTTTTTGGAGGATAGAAAAATTACTTGAGTTTACCGGTACTTTCTCATACATGTGCATGGCGTCTCTGATTGGCTCAGAGAATGAATGCGTGAAGGAACACCCTCCCCTCTGGGTCTGTGTGTGTTTACCATCCCATAGTAACATCCAGCTCGGTGTTGTGCCGTTGATTGTTTTGAAAACGTGCAGGGAAAAAAATGAGAGTTTATTTCCACAGAGAACACATGCTACTGTGGCGCCGTCTTCTCTTCTAGATGCTAATGATACTTTGGATTCTCTGCAATGGGGTACGGGCTTAACCCCAGTGTGTATAGAATAAAGACATAGTAATATATATTATAGGATATTTTATATATGAGATATTTTTGTATCATTTTGATAAACCAACCGGAATTAACTTATATATATATATTTTTGGCATTTGTATTATTGTTTTGGTAAAAGAGGATGGGAGATAATTATTATTTTTTTTACTTCTTCCCACTCCCTTTTCGAATATGTTACTTGCCTTCTTATTTTTTATTTATGCTATATTGACTTTGTCTTTTTTTTTTTTTTTTTATCAATTATTGGCTTTTGAAAGATAAAATATTTTTGTGTTTGACATATTCAAAACAAAAATAACTAAACTAAAGAAAGTAAAGTATTCCATTTCTGTCAAAACGTCCTTCACCAAAATTCTCTGAGAACATTTCTAGGGAGATCAGATTAGTGTGGCTTTTAAGCAGTCGTTGATGTCCTTGAAAGATAAATTTCCTCCGTTTAAACCCAAGTGACTAGGTTTTCATGAGTTTTTATTAGTGGCCTGAAATGTTATATGTGTGTGTCAGAACCTTCCCATCTTTCTCATATTCAGCTGACCCTGCTGTGAACCAGGTTTTATTAGCAACCATTTGGAAGTGTGCCATCGAAACACTGTCAGGTTATGTTCAATTACACTATCTTTTAAACAAATACTCATATATTTATTATTATGTACTGTATTTCTATATTCATTGAGTCTCTTTGGAACATCCTAACCTCAGTGCATTTGACAAAATAATTTTTTAAAAATATTTATTGAAGCAACAACAAGTGACAAAGAAAGTTATGTCCAATAATATAAAATATTCACATTTATGCTGAGACCAAAAATCTAAGATGTAGGTCAAATGATAGAGGAGTAGTGGAAGCTCAAAGTTGGACTAAATAAAACTTTGTCAAAATAATAAAAATAGTACCCCAAATTTTGGAAGGTCTTTACTTCAAAACTATTAGGGATATCTGTCTAAAACTTGGTAAAATTTCACAAGTCCATAAGACAGACCTATATGAATTTTTTGAGAGTTTTCTGAGAGTGTGACCTGGGAAATGTCTGTTTCTGTGGATGCTTTGACATGGAATCACCTCCATAAACCTGACGATAAAGCCTGGATTGTAGTTGTGAAAGATGCTGCAGCTAAAATATGTGCAAAGGGTTATTGGATATGAATCAAAACATGTTTAGTCTGAGGATACTGCTTTATTTTCCCCATAAACGTTAAGGTCAAATCAATTAATTAGCCCCACAGGGAAATTCTTTCTTGGCATGTTATGCTGTTTGTCTGTCTATACTTTTCCTCTGACTTGCCTGAACTTGGCTCAGTTTTGATGCCAGTAATTTGCCTTTTCAAAACAGGTATACTACTTGGTTGGTGTTTCTGGTTGTCATAGTGATGCAGCCATTTGGAATCACAGGCTGGACTAACGGGTGCAGAGTAAACCAATCACAGATAAGATGCATGTGATGCTTTTGTTCGAAACTTAACAATACAGGGTGTAATCTGTAATTAAATTATTATTAATCTTGTAATATCATGCTATAGATCAATGAGTACTTGAGATATCACCATGAAATTACATGGGCATAGGTAATGTGCATCAGATGCAATGATCCATTTGAGTAAAGGTCAAAGGTGAAGGTCACAGTTAGCGACAATGTCAAATCACGTTATCAGTTATAACTCAAGAACGGAGGGTCAAATAATGTTCAGAATGATACCAAACAATGTGGAATGAAGATTTCTGCAATTCTCGTAATTGGTGTTATCACATACGACCAAGAGTTTTTGAGAACTCTGGAGGTCAAAGGTGACGTGTCAAAACTTCTTGACTTCTGTAACACTGTTTGTGTGTGTGAAACACAGACATATCACGCTATAACTTAATCAATACTGGATATATTATCATAATATTACACACACTGATGCATATATAGATATAACAAAATTATCAAGAATTGCAAAAGGTCAAGGTCACATTTAGCAGAAAGGTCAAAATCACATTATTGGCTCTAATTCATAACGGGTTGTCGTAGAAACTTGAGATTGGCACAAAATAGGGGCGAGATTAAGCATTCTGGCACAGAACAAAAACTCACACCTCATAATTGCTTTGAGCGACTTTCTCTAAATAGCGATCAATGCGCGTTGTCACTGCTAACAGCTGTGCGCCTTCACGTAGCAGCCGCAAACACTGCCGAACAACTGATGAAAGTAGTTTCCTAAGGCGCACAGATGCTAGCAGTTACAACGCGCATTGATCGCTATTTAGAGAAAGTCGCTCAAAGCAATTACGAGGTGTGAGTTTTTGTTCCGTGACAGTTTTGTGATGCAAATAAATCACTCATTCGAACACAAACTGTTTTGAGAAGAATCACATTTTATTTTGTTTACCCTAGGAAACCTGCCTTTCACTTTGACCAAAACTGGACCAGAACTGGACTCACAGGACACTGTCGGGGGTAAGTCACTGTTGGTGCACCAGAGTAAAGACGCTGATCCCGTACAGATTCATGTGAAAATTAGTGAACTATCCCTTTAAGATGAATAACTTGTTAGATGCACCTCAGTCATCAGTTGAATTTGTCTTTGTTTGAGTTGTTGAAGGTTTACCCATTGGCTTTTCTTGGTTTGGTTCCATCTTATCGATACTTTCTTCTACAAAGAACCAATAATCATTTTTCCTTTTAGAGTCATGATATTTATCTTCTGAATGATCCCAGAGTTCAGACTGACATGAGGAAGTGAGCCTTCAGTTTTACCTTCACCTCTGCCTGGAATTTCTGAGTGAAAAGTTCAGTCATCAGGTACAAATGGGTTTATCCTCTGGGGACCAAGAACGTCTGTATTGCATTGCTACATGTTCTCTCACTTAATTCTATTTTCCAAAAAGAAATGTCTGTGGTTTCCAAAAGAATGATGCACCATGCAGGAAATCAGAGCTTTAGTTATCTTAATATTTGGCTCCTTACTAAAGATTTCCCAGACCATTCCAGTTCAGTGAGTCAGTGTTAACGTCGCAGCAGATCTGAAAAATGACTGTTCTTCCAATGAAACCTTTGTTATTCTGCACTAGGGTGGAAGAAATGCATACTTGTTCTTAATAGACAGGATATAAGCTCATTCCTTTAATTGTGCATGGCCAGGGAAAAAATTATTAGACCAAATCATTAAAAAAAAAAAGGTTATGCAATCCAGTCTTAACTCCTGTGCATCATGTGAGTAAAACAGACAGAAAAGAAAACATAGAATGAATAAAAAACACTGTTTTTGTAAGTACAATGACACAGCTGTCAATGGAAGGACTGAAGTGATTATGGTTATTATCAAGAAAACATGTAAAATGAATAGATATCGGCTCTGAATTTAAACTCTATTGGTCTGTCTAATCTATTGAACAGTGATTATAGACAACACAATTTAGCGATAGTCAACGCTGCAGATTTTTCAGGTAGTGCTAACTGATGCAGGTTTTGTTTCGTCAACTATTCTACACATGTATGCTCCTCCCTACCATCCTGCCAAACTCACCAATAACAAGTGGTGTGCTGTGCTTAGACAGATTCTGGAGTCCAGTCAGTGTAAAAGCTGGTCATCAGTTTCAGAAAAAACTTCAGTGGAACCATAGATACGAATATCACAGTTAGCAGCAGGTATGTCCAATTTGCATGTTTGCAATTTGTAGTGCGCCTCCTGGCTCAGAATTTCTGGGGTGAGCCCTGGTATAGACTGGGTGTAGCCTGTGTATAGACTCGGTGTAGCCTGTGTATAGACTCGGTGTAGCCTGTGTATAGACTCGGTGTAGCCTGTGTATAGACTCGGTGTAGCCTGTGTATAGACTCGGTGTAGCCTGTGTATAGACTCGGTGTAGCCTGTGTATAGACTTGGTGTAGCCTGTGTATAGACTCTGTGTAGCCTGTGTATAGACTCGGTGTAGCCTGTGTATAGACTCAGTGTAGCCTGTGTATAGACTCAGTGTAGCCTGTGTATAGACTCGGTGTAGCCTGTGTATAGACTCGGTGGAGCCTGTGTATAGACTCGGTGTAGCCTGTGTATAGACTCGGTGTAGCCTGTGTATAGACTCAGTGTAGCCTGTGTATAGACTCAGTGTAGCCTGTGTATAGACTCAGTGTAGCCTGTGTATAGACTCGGTGTAGCCTGTGTATAGACTCGGTGGAGCCTGTGTATAGACTCGGTGTAGCCTGTGTATAGACTCGGTGTAGCCTGCGTATAGACTCAGTGTAGCCTGTATATAGCATGTTTTTTTTTAATAAATTAGACATTTGAAATAAATTCTTCACTTTAGTTTTCAGTCTCTCAGTAGAGTTATGGGATGTATTGTTTGAATGGTACTATGTAGGAGTCTGTGATGTTTGCATTTGTTGCTGAGCACTAAAATGTTTTTTTTTTTTAAGAAACTCATGAATAAAATTGAAATTGCAATTTCAGCCAGAACAATCGCAATTCATTTTTTTCTTAAAATCATTCAGCCCTACCACTATAAGCTATTTTTGTTGGTATATATTTGTCTAAACAAATGGACCTTTAGTTGGACCAGACCCTAAAATGAAAAAGAAATTGAAGAAAACAAGAGGTGGTCTAATCTTTTTTTTTTTCTTAAGCTGTTTGTGTGTGCCACCCAGCCTGCAAATGTATACTGTTTGAGTTTTTCATTAGATTTGTATGGATTGACACAGTATGACTCCGCCATGTTGTTTACTGCAGTCCCACTGCGTATGTATGCGACTGTTTGGACAATTAATAATCTATTCAGGCTCCAGCAGCAAATGTAATATTAGCCTGAAGTGTCAGACAAAAGCCTTTCAAATATAGATTTCACTCGAGCACCAACTGAATCCATGATGTTCCACTGAGGTCACTGACTTTGTCATTTTTAACTTTGTGAATCAGACATTTGTGAAGTTGGTTTGTCTGTTTTCTGTGTGCACATTTCCTTTGTTTGCACTCTAGCATCGCTAATTCTTGACGTATCATGCTGAAATTTGACATGTACAAGCAGACGGGTATAAGGATGAATCAGAACAAATTTCAACCGAATCGACTCAATGCTTCCAGTCTGATGTCATTTTGAATTTTCGCATCAAGGTCACAGCAGAGATTTGTCATTTTCAACATATAACTACTGATAATGATGTATTCGTGATTAGGCAAGATGGTAGATTTCATATGATTTGTCAAGTTTAAAATGCTCCACGTGGCATTTTCATTTTGTTTTTGTTCAATGAGAGTGAATTGTGTCCTCTTAAGGTTCTGAAGCTGAAATAATAAAGAGCCTTAACAAACTCTGTTCCATAACACAGAGGTTTTAGAAACAGCAGTGTGTTATCTTCTGGCGGTCACATGGGTATCAGCATCTCATCCAAGAGTAACTCTGTGGTTATATAATCTGACATCTGAGTCTGCTGGTTTAACAAACTCTACCGTGAGAAAGTTAAATCTCTAGTAAATAGCACCATAAATTTAATGCACGAGACAGTTTTAGTATGAGCTAAATGATACAGAAGTAATCCGTTTCTTTATTCCCCTGTAGCTCTTTTTAGCTGCTGGCTCAAGACATGTCTCATATTATTAATGTCTAGATATTCACTAATTCATTACCTGTGACAGAAACTGGTTTGATTATTACAGAAGTGCGACAAAATGTGATGAAACTTTTACCTGTTTGTTCAGGTTCACAACACAACATTTATTCACAGCATTGATATAAGAATAAAATAAACTCATTGGTTACTAATGGCACTCACCATGAGCCCATATTGGTCCAAATCTTAACTCATAAAGACACAAACATCTATCACTGACCAAAAGTTTCTACAGATCTAAACTATTTACCTGATGTTTCACCTGGTAAAATGCAATTTGTCATCTTTCCATGGTCACTGGATATATCAATCAATCAATCAATCAATCAATTATTTATATTGCACTTTTCATACATAGTTCATGTAGCATAAAGTGTTTTACATCAGACCCCCCCCCCCCTTGTATCCCGCAATTGTAGGAACAAGTTAAAAGATTTAGATTTAAAAATGGAACAAATAACTAATAATGGTAATAAATTGAAAGTAAATGCATAAAATAGCAGAGTAAAATAATGTTACGAGTATTGAAAACTTCTGAAATGCAGAAAAAACCCCCACCAAAAATATCCAAAACATATGCAAAAATACAACTTTATATGCAATGAACATGTTTATTCAACAGTTTCATCAAAAACAACTGTTCCATTTAATTGCATGAAGATTTTTAGTCTGATTAATTATGATGGATTAATCCACAATAATGCATTAATTTTGACAACTCTAATTTAAACCAATATATTTATAACATTATGGGTTCATGTTTATGTTCTCAAAGTTGGTGCAGACTTTTTCCCCCCACGTCGTTTAACGTAACTAAACAAAATAAATAATTGAAATCTTTTAACTTTGAGGCAGATTGTGCACATGAACGTCCCCACAGACATGGGACAGAGTTAACAGCTCCCTCCACAGCTGTGCTCATGTGTCTTTTTTAATCAGGTACAATAAGTGACATTGTAGATTTACAACCTTGGCACAACATTTGTCTCACCACAGGCACTTTGGCAATCCTTTCCTTTGAGCCATGTATAGACAGCATGTCGAGGTTAAGACCTGTCATTCTGCTTTTTTTTTATCATCATTCAGTAACGACCAGAGTCAGTGTAAAACAGGGTTTATGTTACCATGTCTAACACACAGTGAAAATGGACAATTAATCAACCTAGATGCACATTCACCATTTAAAGGTGCTGACAATAGTTTCCAGGTTTAAGTGAGTAACAGCGACACTTTTGACAGAAAGCGATGTTTTTTTCTGAGAGGACGCCTCTGTTTCCCATAAGCACTAGCAACAACTCTTGTAATGTCATAACTGAGCCTGACATGTATTTGGATGGTGATGGATGAAGAGTGGATCTTTCAAACAAGACCACTTGCAGGATGCAAAGAGATAAGGTAATGTATACAAGCTAGCCCTGCGGCTAATGCTAACGGGGCTACGAAATGTTTGACTAAGCTGTCAACAGCTAATATAGATAAATACAATATTAAAATGTATATTTAGAACAGAAAGAAGCATTCTGTACCAGTCCAGAAAGAAGAAGGCCAGCTCCTGATCAGACATCATTCCTTTTAAATCTCTTAATTCTTTCCATTGGTTAAAATTACTGCTGATGTTTATCCTGGTTTTGGCCTGTGCTCAGTCACTCTCTTTTGTTTTATTCTGCTCTTGTGTAATTTTTGATTTTGGTGTGATATATATATGTGTATATATATATATATATATATATATATATATATATATATATATATATATATATATATATATATATACACTATATTACCAAAAGTATTTACTCCACAATCATACTAATATGTTTTTTATCATCTAACAAATTAGAAATGTGTATTTTTTTTGCTCATTTCTTGATGATTGCAGTGACTGACTGACTATATTTTCATGCTGCCAAGTTTGTGGGAACAGTATTGCATAAAGTAAGGTTCATAAAGACATAGGTGAGAGAGTTTGATGTGTATGAATGTGACTGTCATGAACAGAGTCCTGAGCTCAACTCCACAGAACACTTTTAGTATGAATTAGACGCAGGGTTAGGGTTAGAGCCAGGCCTTCGGTCCAACATCAGTGTGTGGTCTCACAAATGCTTCTGGGAGGAATGGTCCCATAAACACACACCTAAACCTCGTGGAAAACCTTCCCAGAAGAGTTGAAGCTACTGTAGCTGCACAGGGTGAACCCATATGACTGTATGGATTAAAAATGGGATGACAAGTTTATATGTAAGTCAAGGCAGGTGAAGGAATACTTTTGGTAATGTAGTGTATTATTATTATATATGTACAAATTAACTATTTGTGCATGTTTTTCTTTACCTGACGTGTGTATACATTATCCTGGCATCATGTATGCCACAATAAACATTTGTATGAAATACATCAGTGGAACCAATGTTTATCAATAGTGGAATTAAGTAAACAAAGCTCTGATTCAGAAATATTGGAAATTATATTTTTTTTAATCGATTTGAATTCATTAATTGTTTCAGCTCTGAAATACTCACCTCTATCTTATCTTGACTGGTGTTAAATATCACTGAAATCTCTCAGCGTCACATCATGGAAGAATCACATTTGATTTGTGGAAATACATATTATATATTTAACCCCAGACCTGATCACAGTGACGGTGTAACATGAATATGTGCAGGTTTTGGTGTGTTTCTAGTCATGGCAGCTCTCCAAAATGCTCTAGAATGTTCTGTTGAAAATAAGAAGTGATGCTGTAGAGCACAATGAGCACTCGATGTATCCTGTCACGCCTGTAATTCACTTTGACTGATGAGAGGAAATTCTTTATGTGACAAACATGCACTGCTACCCATGCCTGAATGTGAATGCAGTCCCACATCTAGTCCATGCAGGGTTTATGGGAAACGGACTGAGCATGTGCCCCACGCCGGACAGACCGTCAGAACTCAATGAATTGTCTGGAATTAAAGAGTTAATCTCAACAGGGATTTTTGCCCTCAGAAAAACCTCTTGGACCTCTTTTCTGCTTTACTCCAGAAGTTAATTGTGACTGGTACAACTGGGAATTTGGGATCCCCCCCCTCTCCTTTTTTTTTTTGCTCGAGGGCATACATAAATATTCTTTGTGGAATGCCGGAAGGGCATTGTTGTCTCCTTTAAAAGGTCTTACGAGGTCCATGAATGTTATGTTCCCAAGCCTTCTACATAGTGTAAGTCACTATCCACTAATTGCTTCACTTGGAGTTTTCATGAAAAGAACGACAAGGATGTGGTCACAGTTGCTTGGGATTGGACTGAAGGGATAAAGCCACAAGTGGAGCCATGAATAATGTTGAAAACATACATACAAGGAGCAGTTATGAGTTGGTGACCATTACCATGACCCTGGAGTCAGCAGTCAGATTTTTTTTTGTTTTTTTCTAGGAATACCTTTACAATCTTTCGCACTAATCTGACTGGGAGAGAATAAACTCACACAGTTTGATCACACAACTGGAATTAAACCGTTTCCTTTGAATCAGTTCTGTATGTATGATAAGGATATGGTTATGTATGTACTATCTATGGGCTCTGTATGGTATTGATTAATTTTAAAAGTTATTATTTTTACTTATTTTTCTTTGTTGTCACAATTTTCTTTACAATCACATTTCATGTAATCCACGTTGTTCTGCTTACGTGGCAATCAGCTGACATCATGATTGGTCTCTGTAAAAACCATCTTGCCTCATCCTCTGTAAGACGCTGTCTGTCTGTCCATGCTAACCCATTAAAGAAAGAACAGAAACTGCAATTGAAGGTACAGCTTTCCATCCACAAATGTATTGTACCCATTGTCCTCGCACCTGAAGACTTTTTTTAAAGCTGTCATTCCATAGTATTTCATTAATATTACTGTGTTCTCCATTGTTATTGAACACATTTTGTGTGATTTCTATTTAAAAAAATGTCCAGATTGCTTTGTTTCCAGCTATTTTTGCACAGTAGAAAAAATTGAGGTCGAACAACAGTTTACGGTACTTCCTCATACATGTCCATGAGGCGGTGAAGAGGCGTCTCTGATCGGCTCAGAATGCATGAAGGAACACTAACCCCTCCCCTCTCAGTCTCTGTATGTACTTACCTTTACCAGAGTAGCATCCACCTAGGTTTCGTGCCGTTGCTTGTTCGGAAAATGTGCATGGAATAAACAGGCTTTATTTCCACAGAGAGCACAGTTTGATCTGCCATTTTTGTGCAGCAGCTACTGTGGCGCCGTCTTCTCTTGTAGATGCTAATGCTAATTCTACTTCAGATTTGTTGCAATGGAGGACGGGCTTAACCCCACGTGGGTGATAC
Organism: Siphamia tubifer; assembly: GCA_020466265.1. Lineage (NCBI taxonomy): Eukaryota > Metazoa > Chordata > Actinopteri > Kurtiformes > Apogonidae > Siphamia > Siphamia tubifer. The sequence goes on from CM035805.1 coordinate 34,347,612, forward strand.
TAAAGTCCATCTGACTTCAGACGGACCGTCTTTTTCTGGGTCCCTCGTTTCTTTCCACTTTCAAAGGCAGCATGTGTTGGTAACTCGGGGTGACCCATCAGATTCCAAAAGGAGCGTGGAAAAGTGGTTTTCAGCGGAATGACACCTTTAAAGAAACTTTTGGAGTTGAGCGCACTTTTAAATATTTTTTTTAAAAATACAGTGTTATAAATAAAGACAGAAATGTTTAAAGAAACAAGCTTAAACAGGATAACTTATCAGGCAGCGAGTGTCCAAAAGGCCTGTATTTTCTGAATCTTCCTTCTTCTTGTAACTGTCAAAAGCGGCCGTTATAATCGTCCGTCTGTGTTTTTATGTGAACCTTTCATTGATCAGCAGCCTTGGTGACTGGAGAGCAGACACTATCTCAGCTAATTTTGTTTTGCCTCTCTATTCTTGTGGTGAATAAAAGGTGTCCAGGTTTCCCCAGTGACGGGCCTTCGCTGCTGGACGGTCCTCATGTGTAAATGGGGAATTCAGTTACAAGTGACAGCAGTGTTGGCAGAACATGTTTAGCTCGTGCGTCAGCAGAGTGTGAGTGAGAGAAAAGGCTGTTTTTAAACCGTCACAGCCGCTCATGTATCCACAGCCAACTAAATATGGACTGGATCAGTGTCGTCTTATTGGGAGCTTTTCACAGACATGTTACACAGCGAGGTTCTCTTTTTGGCTTCGTGTTGTCTATGGTATCCGTGACGACAGCAGTCAGATTTGTTGATTTACATAGGCTTAATATATGCAAATACTGAACCCCATTACCTATTTCTTTATGCATTATGGAAATCAATCTGTGTTGGCAGTGATGACATGCTAGAGATTTTGCATGTTTAGCTTATTTTCTACAAATCCCTTCTACTTGCATCACTCATTAGCATTTTTCATTCACTTTTTTTTTTTTACAGAAGCACGTCTTTTGGCATTAATAATTTTTTTAATCTAGTAACAGCTGGGGTTTAATGTATGATTATATACTGTAATGACGGTGACATTAATTTTTCTTTTTTAATGTAAGTCAATGGGAGTTTCTGACATGATGTAAAAATGCTAATGTGATCAAATCAATTTTTCTGCTGTAATCTTTAATGTATCCAAGTCTCTGTTCACCACCCGTGCCCCATCCCCCATTCGTTATATGGAAAATAATTATTATTCAAATAATTAGCATTTAAAGGGTTAAAATCCTGATAATGATTGAGTGTTTGGTTGTTTTAAGCAGGACTAAAGTTGTTTCAGAGATGATAAAAAAAGTGAATATACTTCCAATATGAATGATAAGTGAATGAAATATAGGAAAATACCTTATTTTCACACAAAAAAAATCACAAAGTACAGAAGATAATATTGCAATAAATGGAGATAAAGTACTTAATTTAAAAGAAACAATTAATTGGGAACTACCACAGATGTCATGTGGGTCCCTCTGTGTTAAAATGCTATGTGACTTGATTAGTTAATAATTACATTTTCTTGTCGTTCACCCAAAGCCAGTGAAGGTTGAAGACAAATGGTGATTTTATGACTCACTGAATGCGTACAAATGCTTATTTAAAGTGGAAAGTCACAACCTTTCAAACTCCAGCAGTGCATTTTCTTGCCCACCAGTAAAGAAGGGAGTCAATTGTTTCTGCCGTTGACATTATGAATAGCTCCATCGTCCCACTGCTCCTGCTTCCCAATCAATTTCCAGCTTCTCATTAGCATTTTCCTTTGAGCGGTCGATACTCAAAGGAAAGGATGGCGATCCCTCTCTCCTTTGTGTATCTGCGCGGCCGGATAAAGAATGGGAGGAATTGTTTCCTGTGCTGTCAAAGATTCACCCGGGATTAGAATGTGAACTTTTTGCTGATGCAGGAGACGAGGCTCAGAGTTCACAGCTTTTCCACAGATGATACATTTTCACAATAGGCCTGTCACCATAATCAATAAATCTATTAATTGCATGATAATTAAAGATGAGCTTGATCATTTTTATACTTACCAGAGACGCTGGTCAGTCATAAGGTGACCCTTCAGTTATAGGATGACCCTTCAGTTATAGGATGACCCTTCAGTTATAGGATGACCCGTCAGTTATAGAATGACCCTTCAGCCATAGGATGACCCTTCATTTATAGGATGACCCTTCAGTTATAGGATGACCCTTCAGCAATAGAATGACCCTTCAGCCATAGGATGACCCTTCAGTTATAGGATGACCCTTCAGTTATAGAATTAGATTAGATTAGATTTAGATTTATTGGTCCCCGTAGGGAAATTCGTCTTGAAGAATGACCCTTCAGCCATAGGATGACCCTTCAGTTATAGAATGACCCTTCAGTTAAAGGATGACCCTTCAGTTATAGAATGACCTTTCAGCCATAGGATGACCCTCTCTATCATCTGAGCCACAGACTTGAAATGGTTTTGGAAAACCCCATAAGAATCAGGAAGTACTCATTTGAAGTGATGTACTTTGATGTGCATATCATTTGTATATAGAAAATGAAAGCCTGAAAATTGTAAATAAAAAAACTCTGATCTGGCGCTGGTTCCAATGATCTAGACCAAAAATGACCACAGAGTTCTTGTTCTGTTGACTCACATATGCTGGTGCTTCCCAGCCTGGTTCTCCTTCCCCATTCCTCCTCCTCCTCATGTGTACCCCCCCCCCCCCCCCCTGCAGTAAGTTGTGCTTCAACTCCTTCCTCTGCTCTGAAGGATCCCAGTGACCTAGATTTAAGCTGGAGTTTTCCTGCCGGCTCCAGGCCTGGGCCGTTTGCACGCCTGCCAGCAACGCCAAATCTACACTGTTCACTCACCGCTCGCACATCAGCGCTCTGACCCACATCACTATGGCAACCGCTACCACCACAATACCCTGACGAAGCAGCGGCAGCAGCAATAGTAGTGGTTGGTGAGAAGGAGAGTGAACGACGGGACTGCACCCCCTTCCCTGATTGGTTTCATCCACTACCCCCTCCCCATTCACTCTCACCCTCCACAGCTCTGCATCCTGATGAGGGGATTATGAAACACACACATGAAGATGTCATCTCGTCACATATTTTGCCTGTCTGCTTAACCCATAAAGACCCAGTGCTACTTTTGCGAGAAACCAAATGAATTTTTATCTTTATTCTAGTGTTTTCCAAACTTTTTGAGCCACAGAACATATTTTACATTAGAAACATAGAATAGAGAAAACTTGATTTATTCCCCGAAGGGCAATTTTGTTTCTACATGGTACACACCGTCAAGAAAATAGAATAAATAATAAATAAATATATACATAAAACAGAAACCTTAAACAATGCTCAGATCTCTACATTTATCAGTCGAAGAGCAGAAGGGAGATATGATCTTAAATACTGGTTGGTCCTGATGACATTAATGCAAATTCTTTATTAAGAACATGTTCCTGGTTGATGATGCCTTTTGCTTTTTTAAAAACACATCTCTCCCAGACAGAGTTTGATGTGTCATTTGTATGCCTACAGACACACCACTAAACAATGTCAGAATATATACTGCAAATCTAGTCTCAATTGAATTATTCAGTGTCAAACCTGAGCCTGTTTGGTTAAACACAAAGCTAATATTCTTGCAGGAATTGAAGTAATATGTACACAAGTCATCCTCAACAGCTCTGCGTGCATCCATGGTGTGTATCTATAATGGTGCTGCTTCCTTACAGAACCAATGAGGTGGAATTGGCTAAGGTTTGGCACATTACATCTGAAAACACGGTCTTATATAGACTCTAAATAAAA